>JACXGM010016933.1:0-20098 GCA_016801145.1 Umbra pygmaea
ATGCAAAGGCTATATAAGTCAGTTCCATATGACCACTCGGGGCATTTTTCCAGAACCCGTCTTGATTTCCTTGTTACGAGATGACCCTGTTTCCGTAACGAGAAGTACTTATTAAACATTCTATTATCAACCACAACCTGACTCCTGAAACCATCATTTCAACAAAGATCTTACCAGCCTAGAATTCTAACACTCAACACTATGAACAACCTTAAACTGTATGAGCACTTGACAGGCCCAGGAGGTAGTTGAGCTTACTCTATCTATCGCCTCACCACACCACTCATCAGTGAATTCAACACCCATTTCCTGCTCCCAGGCAGATAATAACAGTAATAATAACACTGCATTATGTAATAACTTGACAAAATGTAATACATTTTCAATTCATTATGTAATAAAACCACATTTTCTAATAATCTGCAGCATTTTGTAATAAACATCTTGAAAGCAATATGTAATAAAGTTCCCTGCATTAAATTATTACATAATGCGATGATTATAACAAAATGTTGTTGTTGGACTTTTTCCATAAAAATGTAATAATATGGTATATTATGTAAAAACCAACCAAATTGAATGTATTCGTCTGTGAAATTAAGCTATATTTAACTTCCCAGTTATTAAACAGAATGAAACTGAACCCTAAAAAACTGTTGAATCAGGATGCAAAACAACACTGTTTAGTAGAACAAATTCTACTTATTTTAGGTCTAGTTTTTAACTACACAACAATATAATTATTAATTGTTCTTATATTTCAATTGTCTTTTCTTATAAAAGTCTATTTATCTATCAATTCTTTCTTTTTGAATATTAGAATTGCATGAAGTCCTAATTTGGCTATAGCTACTGTATGCAATACTTCATTATATTGTCATCACTATGTAAGTTTTTCCTTAATTCCCAAAGTTCCAATATGAAGAACATGATGATTAATAGTTTTCAGGATACCAATGTTTTGTGACTTGCAAAGATTGAATGAGCAAATCTATGTATGTTATGACTCCTGACAAACCAAGTAAGAAAATGTATGACTGACACTGCCCAAGTCCTGTTGTACCAAAAATATGTTAGTACAATTAGTGAAACGTATTTGACCAGTTCATAGCGAGCAGGAGAACTACCTGTTTGATCCCACTGGGTGATTGAATATCCAAAGAGGTAAATTGTAGTTTGGACATGAGATTATGACAATGTCACTTAAATCAATAAATAATATCCATGAAATATGATATGACTTGTGTATAGAGTCCATGAAAAGCATTGGATCAAAATACTTCAGCAACTGTTTGATGGATTGGAAATACTTCCTACTAATGCTCTCCGCAAGAGGCAAGATTCTGAATTATGAATTTTTTTTTCATCTACGAGAAGAATTACAACTTTCAGACAGGTTGCTCATGTCAAATCTACGTTGTCAAGCTCAGTTGAGTCTGCGCAGTATGCTCAGCCATCACCAGAAAAGTGCTTCTAATTGACTTCACTTGGTCTCGGACGAAGTCAATGGCGCCGCTTGGTCCATTTTATATACTGTCTACAGTTCTGCTCCATAGTTACCATTGCTACGAGTTTCAGAGATTCCAAAGAGGGAAAAATACTTTCGGAGTTGGGGTCAAAGCATCACGTCTGAGGTCAAGTCAACACCAAGGTTAACACTGCTGGAAATTGTCAAAATGTAAAACAATTGCCTAGATCTGTAAATAATATTTACATTATTCGATAAGCAAAGGCTTTTTAGGACACTGTACATACAATGACACCGTGTTCCAAAGTATTATGTGTCATAAACTTTAAATATTTAGTTTTTCAATCAAACTCATGGATGGTATTGTGTCTCCAGGCTCTTTGAATCATTGAAGTCAATGTCAGACACCTGTGATAATTAGTTTGCCAGGTGAGCCCAATTAAAGGAAAACTACTTAAGACGGCTGTTCCACATTATTCAGCAGGCCACAGGTTTCAAGTAATATGGGAAAGAAAAGGATCTCTGCTGCAGAAAAGCGTCAAATAGTGCAATGCCTTGACAAGGTATGAAAATATTAGATATTTCACAAAAACTTAAGCATGATCATCGTACTGTGAAGAGATTTGATTCAGAACACAGACAGGTTTGTGCAGATAATAGCATAATGAAGAAGGTTACTGCCAGACAAATTTATCGGATTACGAGAGCAGCTGCTAAATGCCATTACAAAGCAGCAAACAGGCATTTGAAGCTGCTGGTGCCTCTGGAGGGGCCATTGCCTGCCCCTGTCCCAGTGCCATTGCCTGCTCCTGTCCCAGTGCCATTGCCTGCCCCTGTCCCAGTGCTATTGCCTGCTCCTGTCCCAGTGCCATTGCCTGCCCCTTTCCCAGTGTCATTGCCTGCTCCTGTCCCAGTGACATTGCCTGCTCCTGTCCCAGTGCCATTGCCTGCTCCTGTCCCAGCGCCATTGCCTGCGCCTGTTCCAGCTCCAGTGTCTGCCCCTGTCCCCGTGCCAGTGTCTGCCCCTGTCCCCGTGCCAGTGTCTGCCCCTGTCCCCTTGCCAGTGTCTGCCCCTGTCCCCGTGCCGGTTCCTGCCCTAGTCCCCGGGCCTACGCCTGCCCCGGTCTCTGTGCCCCTTTCTGTGTCTGTCTGTTTGTCTGTGTCTGTTTGTGCTATGTTCTTCCAGGTTCCTGTGTCTGCTGTGGTTCCGGTGCCTGGTCCGCCTTTGCCTTGGCCCTCCGGCCTGGCCGCCTCCCACGGAGCCATTGATTCCGCCTTTGTCTGCACGGACTCTGCCTCTGGTGCCGCCTGCCTGGCCTCCGCCTCGTCCTTCACCTCTACCTTGCTTGGCCGGACCTTCGCCTGCCGGGACTCAGCCGTCCGGCCCGTCGCTGCTGCCTCCGTCCTCCGGACCACCGTTGCTGCTTCGTCCCTTCGGTCTGCTGCTACTGCCTCCGCCCTCCGGCCAAACGTTGCTGCTTCATCCCTCAGGTCCACTGCTGCTGCCTCCGACCTCCGGCCCGCCTAGACTCCCTCCACCTGCCTGTTCTGCTCGTCTGCCCCGCCCTGGATTGCCTCCGCCGCTCTGGTTTCTGCCCCTGCAGTCTCCTGCCTGGGTCTTCTGCCGCCTGGTGTCCGGTGGCGTGTTCGCTGTTCGGCGCCTCAGGAGCTGCGCCTTGGGGGGGGATTCTGTAATGTTTCCCAGTTCCTCTTCCCTGAGAACTACATCTTCCCCTTCCTAGATTGCTCAGAACTACAATTCCCATAACCCGGACTCAATCACCCTAATTCTGTACACCTGCTCTCACCCAGTCCATATATAAAGCACACACACTCCATTGCCTCTTCGCGAGGTATTGTGAGTATTGATTTTCTCCATTCTGAGAATTCCATTACTATATTGTTATTCCGGTTTGACCTTTGCATTGTTTGTTGATATTTCTGCCTTGGATTCTCCTTTGTGCCTTCACCTACGGTCTTGGATTGATATTCTGGCCTGACCCCTGCTTTGTTTGGGAATTATTCTGCCTTGGATTATCATTTGTACCTTTGCCTTTGGAATATAATAATACCTGTTTTAAAATAAACATTGTTCTTTTCTTACCTTTGGAGTATTCATTACACCAATAAATTCATTAAAAATCCTACAATGTGATTTTCTGGATTATTTTTTCTCATTTTGTCTCTCATAGTTGAAGTGTACCTATGTTGAAAATCACTTAAATCTTATTAAGTGGGAGAACTTGCACAGTTGGTGGCTGACTAAATACTTTTTTGCCCCACTGTAGAAGGCCAGACGGAAATTGATTATTTCTCAATCTCTATCTGTACCTGTCAATTAAAAGCACATTATCTATAGATTTTCATATACAGGTCCTTCTCAAAAACTTTGCATATTGTGATAAAGTTCATTATTTTCCATAATGTAATGATAAAAATTCAACTTTCATATATTTTAGATTCATTGCACACCAACTGAAATATTTCAGGTCATTTATTGTTTTAATACTGATGATTTTGGCATACAGCTCATGAAAACCCAAAATTCCCATTTAAGAGCATTTGTCATTTATTTTTTACGATTTGCTGTGTTTCTGCTCAAACTTTATGCTTAGACTCAGATATGTTGTTGCTTAGACAGATTTTCTGTTCTCAGCTTCAAACCTTCTCCTCGCATGCAGGCTGGTTCTGTGCACTTTTGAATCTTCTCCCGGATTTCTCCTGCGCTCTCAAACTTTGTCAAAATTCACCAAACAATAGAATTCCAGGTGTAGGGTTGACCAATGAAATGATCCCTGCCCCATCGAGGGTGCGTTCATTTTACTTTAAAACGTCCCTTGAGGGCGGGTTCTCAGCTAGGGATCGACCAATATGGATTTTTTTTGTGCCGATAGCAATTTTGTTTTCATCAGCCTAAGCCGATGACCGATACGGACTGCCGAATTTCTTGAGCTGATATTTGGAGCCGATACTGCTTTTACTCCCTCAATTTACATCATAAAAATGACATGATAATAACAAATGTTACAAGTCAGAATTTAAAAAAGGAACATTTATTGAACTTAAAAAAAACTATATTTAACAAATAGTAAAAACTGGTGAGGTAGAACAAGTAAGAACAAGTAGATAAACAATAATTATCAAATAGTAGAAACAGGTGAGGCAGAACAAGGGGCAGTGCATGGTCTGCATGTAAACTGCAGCGTCTCCAGCAACACAGAGCTGCCTGTGTGGACGCCTATCTGTAAATAATGCTGGGAAAATTGGTGAACGCAGCAGCCGCGTATCAACCGATGCCAATACGCGTAAAAACAGAAATATCGGCCAGACATCACTACACTCAACCTCCACAGTTCCTCCACTCCCGCCTTCAAATTATGCTTTAATATGTACTTTCCTTATTAAGAATTTTGAAATACAAATGACAGGAAAGACATTAATTAAATCAAATAATACACTGGCCCTGTTGGCGGGCTGGAGGGCTGTAATGACCCCCCCTAAGGGGATCATGCATATTGTTTAGTGTTCCATGTATAGTGTTCATTTTGAGTTGTTCCCCGGTGTGTGCTTGTTTAGGTTGCTTCCCTGTATGCTTTGTTTTGGTGAAGGTTCCCGCTTCCACACTGTGGAACCCATAACCCACCGGACCCACAGCTGACCACTTAAACCTAGGCTGACTACTAACACCCCAGCATCACTGACAACTGGAACCCTTTCTGTATCCTGCATTCAGTAACATCAAGATCGCTGAAGAAGCCAGAAGTGTCAGACTACACTCACCCAAACCACAATGTTCACTGTGGAAGTTACTTTTTTGTTCCAACTCCTTGTGACTCTGCCTCGAGGGAAGCTCCTTGGACAGATATGGGATGGCAAGGTTGTTTGTCCTTTATACAGGCGCATGAGGAATTACTGAAGATGATGCTCTGGAGCTCAGGCTTGAACCACTTCATAACCTAGACTTTCCTGCAATCCTTAGCCCACTACCCCACGTACATTCTGATTGGCTGTGTTCTCTACAGCTCGATTTCCTGCTGTTGATTGTATTTGTTCCCACTTGTAGTCATGTGCAAATTCAATGTTAAAATGTATATACCTTGTATCCTGCATATTCTTTGATACCAAAGATCTCAATTACTTCATATACAATTTGCGGCTTATTTCATTTACAGTGTTTTACTTACATTATCCTAAATGTCTCCACCAACTTTCAAACCCAGAGAAATTTGTAATATAATTTGAATGCTCTAGTTGTTCTAAGTTACAGTGAACCGTTAAGTGAATAAAGTTATAATATTTTTAACAATACATTTCTTAATGCACATTCTTTAGTACCAAATATCATCATTACTTGATATTATGTTTAGTGGAAATTATTTTCATCCCAGAGCTGACCTGTTTATATAATTAACTTTTTTTTATTGTAAGTGTTAAAATTTGCTTGTAAGGCTGTTTTTTTCCTAAATTTAATTGGAAACGTGCCTGTTATTTACCACATTATATTTTTTTTCTGTTATATATATTTCAGTGATCTGACACTTGTTTGAATGACAGTTACTGTACTTTGAAATGTGGAATTAAAATGCCAAATGTGAATTTGTCTGGTTTGACTAATCATTATTGTTGATAAATTGCATGATAAAATTATTTATATATTAAAATTATATATATAAATATACAATAAGCGGTGGCAGATCGCTCGAATACAGCGTTTGCCTCTGACGGGCCACGGAAGGGCCGCATTCTCCAGCCTATAATCTTTATACTGTCATTGGTATAACCGCAGTGGAACGGCGGTGGGCCTGCGGACCAGCCGGAGTACGAAGGCGGTAGGAAGCCGACTCATTGCTATCTGGGTATCCACGAACAACTAGGATATTTTAAGAAAAGTATATGTTGTTAAATGATAAAGTATGGGTAACGAGGTATACCTATATTCACGGGGGACCTGGGGGTCGCTTGAGCGATATAGTCCAGCTGTGAATCCCTCTTTGAATCACTCCTCTCAAGGTTTTTTAATTTTCTTTGAAGTTTTTCCCTTCTTCTTCGCTGAGGGTTTATGTCAGATCTATTTTGTTGACATACACCCATTTAGCCATAACATTATGACCACTGACAGGTGAAGTGAATAACACTGATAATCTCATTATCATGGCACTTGTCAATGGGTGGGATATATTTAGGCAGCAAGTGAACATTTTGTCCTCAAATTGGATGTGTTAGAAGTAGGGAAAATTGGCAAGTGTAAGGATGTGAGCGACTTTGATAAGGGCCAAATGTTGATGGCTGAACAACTGGGTCAGAGATTCTCCAAAACTGCGGTCCTTGTTGAATGTTCCTGGTCTGCAGTTTAAAGGATCTGCTGCTAATTTCTTGCTGCCAGATATCAGAGCACACCTTCAGAGGTCTAGTGGAGTCCATGCATCGATGAGTCAGGGTTGTTTTAATGGCAAAAGAGTACCTACACAATATTAACCAGGTAAATATAATAATATTATGGCTGATCGGTGTAAGGCTATATACAGTTGTATGCCAAAGTTTAGGCACCCCTGACAATTTTCATGATTTTAATTTATAAATAATTGGGTGTTTGGATCTGCAATTTTATTTTCACCTATCAAAAAATTGAAGGACACAGTAATATTTCTGTAGTGAAATGAGGTTCATTGGATTGACAGAAAATGTACAATATGCATCAAAATGAAATTAGACAGGTGCATAAATTTGGGCACCCTTGTCATTTTGTTGATTTGAGTACTTGAACCTACCTAGCACTAATTAATTGGAACACACAATTTGTTTGGTGAGCTCAATACACCTTGAACTTTATAGACAGGTGCATCCAATCATGATAAAAGGTATTTAAGGTAGCCATTTGCAAGTTGTTGTTCTCTTTGTTTCTTCTCTGAACAGTGGCAACATGGGGGTGTGAGGTCTCCTCTACCTGGTATGGCACCACATAAATCCAACACTGCTGTAGTACCACGTCCCATTGCTCACGAACGCAGCACACAACAGAGAGCGCAATCACCGAAATACTGAACACCTGCACCAGGTCATTCACCACTACATAAGCAGCCCTGATAGCCAGCATCTTTGCAAGGTATTGTTTTCTCTTTTCAAACGTACTGAGCATTATAGCCTGACTAGCCATTGCGTATTGACCCGTTTCTGTTTTCTTCCTGACTCCTGAGATTGCCTTTGATTCTGTGCCTTTGCCTGAGTGATTACCTGTGTATCGACCCTGCAACCAGTTCCCAGTGTTTACGAGATTGGATCCTGAGTTTGTACCTCTACCACAGCCTACCTGTGTACCGACTCCTTGCCTGTTTACATACGTCCTAGCCCGATTCATTTGTACCTTTGCAATTTCTGATATATTCTGTATATGTAGGCCTGTCACAATGATAAATTTAGCTGGACGATAAATTGTCCCAGAAATTATTGCGATAAACAATAATATTGTTGTTCTGAGACCATATTCATCTAATATAATGATAATGACATAATAATACAGGTACACCTTTTCAAAGATCAATAAACCTTTATTTCTAAATAATATTTAACACTGGAACTGGAAAACATTTTAAAAATCCACAATAAATGAACAAAACAACCAAAAACAATAAATTAAATTTACTCTCAGTCTCTGTTTACAAAAAATGCAAAAACTGTTAACAAAAAATGCAAAAACTAAACAATCAAAAACAGTAAATAAAATAGAAATTAAAAACCACACAACCAAAACAAAGTCTCTTTGGTAGAGAGAGAGACGCGGAAAACAAACAAGCATGCAAATTTAAATTCTTACGTCCATAAGAATTATTGAGCTCATTTTAATTTATCAGGCGATTCATTGATTTATTGCATATTATGACAGGCCTGACACATCCTGATCATTGTTGGGAATTCTGGCATTAAACAATCCTTTTATACATTCCTGTCTCCAGTCGTGACAGGGGGCCTCAAAACAACTTTCAAATTACCTGAAAACAAAGATTGTTCAACATTATGGTTTAGGGGAAGGCTACAAAAAGTTATAACAGAAACAACCCAAAACACTGCTCAAAATCTACTCTGGCATTTATGCAGAGGAACAAGGTCAATGTTCTGGAATGGCCATCCCAGTCCCCAGACCTGAATATCATTGAAAATCTGTGGGGTGATTTGAAGCGGGCTATCCATGCTCGGCAGTCATCAAACCTAACTGAACTGGAGATGTTTTTCTAGGAGGAATGGTCTAAAATTCATCCAGAATCCAAACACTCATTACAGGCTATAGGATGTGTCTAGAGGCTGTTATTTCTGCTAAAGGAGGCTCAACTAAATATAGATTTGATATTTCTATAGGGGGGTCCAAACCTATGCACCGTTTTCATTTAGATTCATATTGCACATTTTCTGTTCATCCAATAAACCTCATTTCACTACTGAAATATTACTGTGTTCTTCAGTTATTTGATAGATCACAATGAAATTGCTAATCCAAACACCCAATTATTTATAAATGAAAATCATGGAAATTGTCAGGGGTGCCTAAACTTTTGCATACAACTGTAAATACGATTTGATTTGAAGATGCACCTTAGAACCCTATCCAACGGTGTCACTGTGCTTACATACTGCATCAATTTAGCTTGGCTGATGCACAGACTATGTGGTTTTAGCTAAAGCTGATTGTTTCAACAGTTCTGGAAACTGCTAGCCTGGTTGACACCAGACCATTCTCAGTTCGGACTGAGAGTGGGTCTGGGCAAGGTTCATTCACAGCCCATTTCCAAAGGAGCGTCACCAACGGATGCCGCTCAAATGCCTCCTGGCGCAATTGGATATATCAGACTTTTGCCGAATCGAGCCCTCGGGACCACAACAACATCTTTTTTTAAAGTGTTGTTCTTTGCTCAGATCTTAATAACAAGGAAACATTCAAATCGCTTAAAACAGACGCGATAGCTGATTCGAACGAGTGATATTCCGGATGTTCAATTAAAGCAGCCATCGTTGTAATTGTCTGCTTCAACCAATGACAGTAAATAGCTGCGCTATCATCATTGTGTAAAGCCCGCCTCAATGGTTGTGATTGGTGCCTCGATTTGGAAAAATTGGAAATGGGCTTGAACAGGCTCTTGGCCAGACTGACTCACAGAGGAAATCTCATATTTGCCAAAAGTCCATCAGGGTTCTCCCAGGCTAGGAAACTGCTTTTCTCTCACACATTTTGTGTATGTGTGTTGATTGGTTCTCACCTACTAGGCTTGGTCCTTCAGTACATGCTGTCACATTCAATAGTCTGCCCTAGCTTCAGCCATAGAGTTAGTGTTGCAGTCAGCCTATATCTCTATTGTAATATTAAGATAATAATACATTAGGTCCATGTTATATTATCACTCTCTGCTGGCCTGGATACAGTTGTGGTCCTACTATTCACTCTGGTCCTCTCATCCCTCCTTTAACAACTTGATTTTCCATGGAAAGCACAGAGCACTCGTTGCCTGGTTTAGTGTCCTATTACATGAAAATGTACACTCTCATACATTATTTTAGACTATTTAACATGTAACTTTGAAATGTGTATCAATAAAGTTTAGAAAAAACTATTACATTGCTTATTTTTTCTATTATTAATGGAAGGATGGGGTGTCGAATAAAAAGATCTTCTGCAGCCAGATGTCACCCATATCCATCCCAATATCATCCAACATCCGGATGTTTTGGGTGCCCAGATCTGGGCCAGAGTACTCGGGTCAGATCTGGACCGTAATTCAATCTGACACTGGGCGGGATCAGTTTTGCTGCCTGGGTACCCCCTTGGATTTCTCCTGGCACGGCTACGAGAAGAATTATAACTTTCAGAGACGTTGCTCATGCGCAGTGCGCTCGGCTACCACCCGAAAAAGTGCCTTATAATGGTCTTCACTTGCTCTCTATAAGAATGAATGGCGTCTGTTCGTCCATTCATTATACTGTCTATGCTTTATGCGCTTTTGAGCAACTCTCATTGGAATTAATGAATGAATGGGGCTTCTTGGCGAAGGCTCCATCCAGGTCTCTTACAGAGCTGCCCAACACTATTACTGGAGATCTACCGCTGTAGGTTCCCTCCAACCCTTGTTGTGGGCAACATATTTTAGCTTTCCTTTAGCTAATTATTAGAATCAGATGTGCTAAAGTAGGGTTGAATTGAAAACTTACAGGATGGTAGATCTCCAGGAACAGGGTTGGGCAGCACTGTCTTACATCCATGGTGCGAATTCCAGCGATTTCCTATTCAATTCGATTTTTTACGTTTTCATTATGAAATCAGGCTGCGCATTGAGACTCGGCAAACAGCCGTTTCAAAATGCTTCAATCTTTTTTAATTAACTTACCTTCACTAGAGGAAAGGCTACCCCTAGTTTGAGCAGACCAGTTTCGTGCTGCTGTTGATGGGCTTCGTCTATCTCGACCCCCTCTTCCTCCATGTCGAAAAGGGTGTGAGATGAGATGGCAATAGTAAAGGCATGGGGCATACTTGAGCTATTTGGAAAACAAGATAGCCTAACTGATGTTAATTAGATCCCAAGTAGGCTATAGCCGATTAAAACAAATAAGAAATTACACACTTTATCGCCAAACACGGGAACTGTGTGAATATAGCACGTACAGGTCTAGGTATCTTGGTTTTTGATTTGTCATAAGATGCTTTTTTCAGCTCCAGCGTCTGTGACCGAGATGATATCAGTTTCACATTAGAGATTCAACAGACATTCACATTTATACCTCTATTCAGGCCAGAGGCGTAACCAGAAATTTGTTGGTGGGTGTGACTGCAGATATGATGGGCCATAATTATGCTCTTCAAAATGACAGACCTACAGTTATTAGTATTAGAAATTCAAAATGTCCCCCTTTTAACTTTTAATCCCCTGCATTTTAGTGTGTGTTTTCATTTGTCCTGTGAGTAACTGTGAAAACAGTTTAAACATACTGGGTAGGATGTATTATGAAAAAAGTAGAATAATTCATGTTACTTATCAAAATACAGTTTGTGTTGCCTTTATCAGTCTAGCACTTGCCTAGATTCAGGCAGAAAAAATGTAAACAGCAAAAAAAGAAAATTTTAACTGTATACTGTAAACTACTGTAAACTACTGTATACTTCCAAGATATAATCAACCTTTAGTTTTTTATTGATAATTGATTATGTCCTATACATTATATACATGACTTGTCTGACATGGTTTCTATAGGTTAGTTTATGTAACACAAATAGATTTTACACTTTTATACACAGTAAGTAAAAGGCCTATTAATCAGCTAAGTTGTGTTAATTTTTTTTAGGAAGGATCCAAAGCTATAATGACTACTAATAAATTATATTTACCCTGTGATTACTCTTCACATCAAGTGTAATTGTAATACAAATTATGTGAGCAAAACACAGCAGTCAGAAATCCACTTATTCAGAGCGGTTCTTGCGTACCTTTGTCACTGCAATAAATGTTCCATTCTCACATCAAAAAAAATTACCTCTTCATATCACTACAATAATTGTTCTGTTTAAAAGCATAACTTATTCTGGCTAACATTACATTTTCAATTAAGCTATCCATGCACTCAGTATTAAAGATTTTTACAACAAAGACCATTTCTAAATCTAAAGAAGTGTAATGAAAGCAATACAAATTCTAGGCAGAGCATTTTTGCATGATCAATGCTTGGAGTTTGTCTGAATTTGTGGGCTTTTGTTAGTCAACTTGCCTCTTGAGGATCGACCACAAGTTCTCAATGGGATTCAGTTCTGAGGATGGACCCATGTCAATGTTTCGTTCCCCAAACCACTTAGTTATCACTTTTGCCTTATGGCAAGGTGCTCCATCGTGCTGGAAAAGGCATTGGTCATCACCAAACTGTTCTTGGATGGTTGGGAGAAGTTGCTCTTAGAGGATGTGTTGGTACCATTCTTTATTCGTGGCTGTGTTTCTAGGCAATATTGGCTGAGAAGCAACCCCACACATGAATGGCCTCAGGATGCTTTACTGTTGGCATGACAGAGGACTGATGTTAGCGCTTACCTTGTCTTTTCCGTACATGGTGTTTTTTGAATGCCCCAAACAATCGGAGAGGGGATTCATCAGAGAAAATGACTTTACCCCAGTCCTTTGCAGTCCAATCCTTGTACCTGTTGCAGAATATCAGTCTGTCCTGGATGTTTTTCCTGGTGAGAAGTGTCTTCTTATCTGCCCTTCTTGACACCAGGCCTTCCAAAATTCTTTGCCTCACTGTGCATGTAAATACACTAATCTGCTTGCTGCCATTCCTGAGCAAGCTCTACACTGGTGGTGCTTCGATCCCGCAGCTGAATTAACTTTAGGAGACGGTCCTGGCGCTTGCTGGACCTTCTTGGGTGCCCTGAGGCCTTCTTCACAACAATTGAACTTCTCTCCTTGAAGTTCTTGATGATCCGATAAATGGTTGATTTAGGTGCAATCTTACTAGCAGCAATAATCTTGCCTGTGAAACCAATCCTCCAATGTGGACTCTGTAAAAAAGTTTCTATATATTGACTAAAAAAAATACAATCCTGCTCGTTTTGCAAAGAGGCATGTTGGAACTAAACTAGAGGGTGGTGAAGTCAGTGGAGCGCATCATTGGCTGCTGCCTCCCCTCCGTGCAAGGCATCTACTATAAGCGATGCCTTAGGAAAACAAAGAACATCCTCAAAGACCACAGCCACCCAGGCCGTGAACTTTTCTCACTACTGCCGTCTGGTAGACGTTACCGGAGCATCAAGGCACGGACCACCAGACTTAAAAACAGTTTCTTCCCACAGGCTGCTCAACGTGGAACACAGACACTGATCGCAAATCGTCTGTTGAGCACTAACACTCTCTGGTCACTTTATGCTCTCTACATCTGATGTAGCAGAATTCAAATGCACCTTTAAAAGCAATTTTACATGCCAAATCTATAATATTTACTACTTCTACTGTTGTACATTTTCCAGACCACTGCTCAGTACATAGCGTTTTATTATTATTATTACTATTGTCATTATTATTTAAAAATTCTTATATTGTTGTAATTCTTGTTTTTTAAGCCCACTGCATAGAATCGCCGTGCCATGTCAAAAGAATTTCTCTGCATAGGATGATGTATGTTATTCAATACATATGATAAATAAACAACTTTGACTTTGAACTAAAAATAAGGGAGCAACACTGAATACCTTCTCATTGTTCTTTCATGGAATACAAACGTAAAAATGAAATTGCATCTCGTACACTCAGCTTTATTACAATGGCAGTACCGTATTTTTTTGATGAACTTCAGAATATAGATGGTAAAATCACATGTATTTTGTACCCTTTTCATAATGTTGATGTCTTCCCCAAAACTATAAGCTGTGTACATGGTCCTCTCATCTATCAGACATTCACAATCCTACCTCCATTCAGGCTCCTTTCCATGTTTAGGGACCGAGGTACATGAGCAAACACAATTATTGAAGAATGTAGAATGATATTTGAATTATTATTAGTCATTTTGTAAACAAAACCACTTTTCCATAGACAGAGCAATACACATGCTAACTATTATACCACCTTGGTTTTTTCAAAATGGTATTTATTTAATTTTTCATAATATTCGAAAATGCATTGTATTCTGCAAGTTTTCAATATATTTTTCCTAAAAGGTTACAGCCACAACAAACTTGATGCATATTATTCTGGATTACTTATTAATTCTGGATTACAACCTTTGTCTTGGTGAACAAATTTTATTGATTCAATAATAATCAATGAATCAATAAAAACTGTATTTTTTGTAAATTTCAGTAACATTGTCAAAAAGGGTCATAGAGGCATTAATTGTAATGCATATTATTCTACTAAAAGCTGGTTTAAAAACAGTTAATTTAGTCATAATCAATAAATCAAAGAAAACTGAATAATTTCTGTAAATCTTCAATAACTTTGTCAGAAATGGTCAAAGACACATAAAAATTGATGCATATCAATCTATAACAAGATGGCCTACTTGTACAGTATTTTAGTGCATATATCGAGTACGATATGCACGTTTATCTAACCATTTATTACAAAAAGCAGTGGAAAAGCAGCTTGTTGATTCCCTAATTAACCACTAGGGGTCTAAACGATGATTGTGAAAGTTGACCAGTGCCCTAGTGCAGTGGATCATAGGGAAATCCAACCAAATTCATTATGTCCACTAGGGCAGTGGTTCTCAACCCTCTCCTCAGGGACCCCCAGACAGGCCATGTTTTTGTTTTCACCCTGAAATGGCACACCTGATTCAATTAGTCAACTACACATTAAGCCTTTGATTTATTCATCAGGTGTGCGCCATTTCAGCGTTAAAACAATAACATGGCCTATCTGGGGGTCCCCAAGGTTTTTGGTTGGATTTCCCTATGATTTGAATAAACTGGAACTGTCTAACAGGATGGTCCGAGGAAGTCAGAACCAGCTCATAAGCCACTCGTCCTCATTTGCCAGCAAGTTTTCTTGCTGTCTCAATATGCGTTCCCTCAGAATCCTTCCATTTGCCACATCTTCTAACTGCGCAAGATTTGCAATTGTACGTCATTACTGATTGTGATGGCATGGCTTTTTATAACCATCAATTTGATTGTATCTGATAAGCTACAGGTCTATCCATCAATACATCCTTCCATCCATACGCTCCGCCAGACGGAGACATTGACAATGACTTTCTTTATATCTTTATTTGCGTTCACGTTAATATCTTGTTATATGTTTTTATTTCACAGCAGAGCCATCAAACAGGTGTTTGTGTAGGCTGTTAATTGTAAGAATGGCTTTGTAAATTCTTCATATTATTAATGAGAGGCAGTATTTAGATTTCATTTACACAGTGGTCTGCAGTTTAACGTGTTTCATTCATCTGCCGACGGTGTCACCATTTCTCATTTTACCCGTTTCTGTGCGTACGCCTGGGTCAGAGCATTTGTGAAGGATCGCACATTTTCCCGTCAAATTAGCTTTTTATAAATCCCAATTCTTGCATAGGGAGCGGCGTACGTCTTCTTTTGTGTGTACGCCACGTTTATAAATAAGGCCCCTGACCACTGAAAAGTTGTGCAGTGGCCTACTTGATATAATAAAGTTGTTTTCATGTCATCACCTATAAATGCAATAACACAATCAGAAAACATTGGGGAAAATATGAAACGTACATTGTTATAACAAATTTTTATCACTATGGAGTCAAATGTTGTGCTGTGAATTTTGATCAATGATCATCCAAACTCATTGTAGTTGGTTTTGTCTATTTAGAAGCAAATTTCTGTTTGAAGAAGCTAGCCTTGGCATTTCTAAGGCACATTCTTTTAACAGTGTGTCCATTAATCGCTGGACGACTTTTCTGTGCTGATGATCGCCGCTACACATCCAAGGGATGGAATAACCAGTCCCACTCTGTTCGTCTTTGAGAAAAGGTGGTAGGATTCATCATACTGGGGAGCTTCATTGGTGGTGAGGCAGTTCTGACAGGTCTCACAGGACAGCAGTGGGCTAGCCTGAGAAGTGACATCACTTCAGTGAAATTAAGTACATTTCTCATTAGGGCTTTATTATAACAAACAAAATTATACAAACATTAATACAATGGCATACAAATACTCAACATAATGTTGAGTATTTGTATGCCATTTTATTCATGTTTGTATCATTTTGTTTCCTTGCTGAGAAAGTAATTCTATCTTTCTTCTATATTTATTGTAGTATTAGGCATTGAACATTACAATTACAACACTCGGCACAGAGTGGTGGGAAGCAGGGGTTTTAAGGTGGTTGTGGTGTTTCTGGCCATTTCTTCATGTCATCCTCCCACCTGTCAATAATGGTTTGCGGATGTGGGACATATTTGCCCTTTGGTTGTAAAAGAGTGTTCGTTCTGGATTCCCATGACATTTTGTACTAGTTAGTACTTAGCGATACCTTCACTTACAATACTAGTACCTCAGCTGCGCTAGCTAGCTAGAACGCTAAATGAACCGGAGGTCTTACACAAAAGTGAATGTTCGTACATTGTCTGGTTTCCGGATTCGAAAATAAGCTGAATACATTTGCTATATATCAAGTACTTGGACACAAATCAAATAGTATTTTATGCTTAAATTGTTTGAGTAGACTTAAATTACTTTTATGCTTAAATTGTTTGAGTTGTCTTAAATGACAACTCAACTTAAAGGCAATCGGTTTCCTCAAACGTTTGAGTTGAACTAACTCATCAGGCTTTACAGTGTAGGTGTCACATGTCAAAGTAACATCCATATGAATGGCATGACCAAAGCTTTCCCAGTAGAACATTGCTCAAAGCATCAAACTGTCTCCGCCATCTTGCCTTCTTCCCATAGCGCATCCTGGTGCCATGTGTTCCCCAGGTAAGTGACACACAGGCACCTCCGGGCAAACCACGTGCCGTAAAAGAAAATGTGATTCACCAGACCAGGCCACCTTCTTCCATTGCTCCATGGTCCAGTTCTGATGCTCACATGTGTATGCTTTCGGCTGTGAACAAGTGTCAGCATGGGTTCTCTGATTGGTCTGAGGCTACGCGGCCCCAACAAACTGCAATGTGCTGTGTGTTCTGACACTTTTTTTTATCAAAACCAGCCATAACTGTTTCAGCAATTTAAGCTAAAATAGATCGTCTGTTGGATAAATTTCTGCTGTTAATTTACATATTTTTTTTATTGTCTGTATGTCATTTGAAACTTTGTTGTGTTTTGCACTGTTAACTAACAGTATGATTTAGGAATTGGCATGGTTATTTGAATGTTGGCTGTACTTGTCTAAGTGTCACTGTGGTAACCTAAATATTTAATCCAATGTGTGTAATATTTTAAAATACAAATAATTGTGACTTTGCTAATTAAATCTTAAAAAGGTGTGCCTACTCTATGGATACTGTACGGATGGAGAATGTTGCAGTGGCACGGCTGATGTTGTCTTTGGGTGGCCTTGAGAATGGAAGCCACTGGCAAAATTGTACAAAATCAGCGGTTAGCCTGAATGAGACTTCTTTTTCCCATGATGAATATTAAATTCTAGCAAATACAAATATTTTTTTTTAAATAATTCATAATTGTGTATTCCCACATCAGCATTCAAAGTTTGTGGCAAGACATTTGGATAGGGGTGACCAACATCTTCTATGACGTCCTGCACGCGTTAGACGAAGAGGGTGTTGAGAATTAGATTCTACATAATCATGTTTAAATACAGTTTAAACAGTTTGGAATGGTATAACTAGATGAGAGTGTTATACTTTTATGGTTTTGAGGTTCTGCTGTCTGAAGGCAGACATGGAGAAGGTTCAGGGTCAAACTATGAGTGCAGAAAGGTTGTTATTGTATAGTTATCTTAAGGGGACTTTCCTTTAGGAGGGGGTAGTTGGTCACTATGACAACAGGTGACAGAGACAGGGAGCAAGGCCAAGCGAGTGAGTAGGACAGAGAGGGCCCATCAAGGTACTGTTCTTATATTATAGCATCAGAATAAGCTTGTAGCTTATAGCTTATGATTTATAGCTTTGAACTCTTGTTATATATTAGACTGCTTATAACTATATGATCTATTGTATGTTAGACTGTAATTCCATCACAGATTTAATACATAGTGGATGCCATTCAGACTAATACGACATTTTACCGACAGGATACTAGATAGATAAGGTTTACTGAGTTATTTGAGAATAACATCTAGGAAGGCCATTTGATAACATGCTAGACATAAGTTAAGGTGACCGGCACATGTGCTCACATGAGACAGTCACGGGTCTGAGGAGATAAGGGCCTTCTTCTAGAAGGTGTGTGAACAACAATGCTAAGGCTATATAAACCAGTTCCAATTGTTATTCAGGGCTTCCTCTTTAAGCCTGCCTTTGGTTCCTTGTCCTCCTGAGATGTCCCTGTTCCAGACAAGATGTTGCTTTATTAAAGATTCAATGATGTAACCAAAACCTGACTCCTGAAACCATGATTTCAATGAAGATTCTGTTAAGCCTTAAAATAACCATCTATTTACAAGGGGTACCTGGACCTAAGCAGCAGTGTGCATATATTCTGCTGCCACTACATGTTCCTGCCACGTCTTCATAACAGCCTTGATGTGTTTCATGTGGGATGAGACAATCATCCAATGAGGACAGAACAGAACATGACACCAAATCAGATGTGGTCAATGGGAGAACTGCAAAATCTCGTTCCTGATCCTGAGGATGTAGAGGTAAATAAAGTATTTGGTGGCTTATTACAAAAATACTTTCTGGGAGAAACTGTTTAGCACACTTTGAGATACATTAAAGTGGAACAATAAAATAATGTTTAATTGAATTTGGATTCAACCAAATCAGAATCGCTGATTTGTAAAAGTGTAAAAGGTAAAGGTGCAAAACAATGAACAGAAAACAGACAAACTGAGATAAAAAATTTGAAAGCTACTAGCATCTGAAGAAAAAACTAGGAGCGCTGTTATATTTGAACCAGTGGCTTTATTCAGCCTGAACCACTGTAAAACCTGATGAGTTAGTTCAACTTAAACCATTAGAGAAAATCGATTGCCTTAAGTCATTTAAGTTTATTAACTCTAACAATTTAAGCATAAGAGAATATTTAATTTGATTTCTTTTATGCTTAAATAGTTGGAGTTAATAAACTTAAATGACCTAAGGCAATCGGTTTCCTCAAACGGTTTGAGTTGAACTAACTCGTCAGGTTTTACAGTGTACCTAAGTAGTGTTGCAGACCATGTACACCCTTTAATGGACATGGTATTCCCTGATGGCATTGGCTTCATTCCGTGGTTTGAGGAACACAACTGCGAGTTCAAGGTGTAGGTCTTCTGTACCCAGAGAGGAGGTTGTCTCTGTAAGGCTGGGAAATGGGGAAGCTATGAAGGCATCAGAAAATTTCCTAGCAGTGAAGTGAACAAATGTAGCGATCAGGCATACAAGGTTTAGGTAATGGACAGATGAGGGATGCATTAAAAATCACCGGTTTATGGTCGGATAGACGAGGGCTTATTGATAACACCTGTTCTGCTCCTTTCCAGATATAAGGAAGCTCTGTTCCTGAATGAGCCGTGGGTGATTGTTGTCCATACAAGTGTTCCTGTTAGAATTTTCCTTTGTTACGAATAAGCTTCGTTTGTACTTTCCTAGTGAAGGAAATATATATTTAGGTATATACATTTGTGCTTTAACATATAAAACTTTCGAGTGATCCAAGACTTTGTAAAACTGAAGGATGTATATGCTTCCTTGCTGGCGTTTTGAAACTGAGAAAATAAAAGAAACGAAATGCCTATCGGCCTGCAACTGACTCCTAACCAAAAGTCTGACACTAAAACAGCCCTGACACGTCAAGGCATGGACTCCACTAGACCTCTGAAGGTGTGCTGTGGTATTGTAGTGGGAAAATAATGTTGTTCACAGGACCAAATATTGACTATCTCCACATTGGGCTGCACAAGGCATGTTTTTGTGTCCAGATAACTATTCTAGTTGGCTGGCCAGAATGTTGGAGGTTTCTACAGTAAAGTGTTTGTTTCCCCCACCTGGGGTGGGACAGTTCAATATCATGTAAATGTGTGAGGCCATTCT
>JACXGM010016934.1:0-20099 GCA_016801145.1 Umbra pygmaea
GAGGAGCAATTAGGTTTACCTGGGTTGTTGTTAAAGGTGGGAAGAGCAATTAGGTTTACCTGGGTTGCTTAAAGGAGTGTTCCACAGTAAATCAATTTCATAGTATACCATTTACAAACATTACCATAGATGATTTATGTCATATACACGTCTGTTCTTTTTCAATATAGCAGAAAAAAGCCGATAGTATATTTCAGTTCCTTTCGCCTCCACTGGGGTGCTTCTGTATCCGTCTACACTTGAGCTACCACAACTCCCAGAATTCCAGGCGAATTTAGTGCTCGTCCCCGTTTGAACACACCGACACAGAACATGGGCAATTCAACAGCACACCTCTGTAGAGCTTGACGCCAGAATGTTATACATATTTGTTTTTGAAATTGTAGTCTAATTTCTATTCATCATGCCCGTTTGGTGTTCTCTACTTGGTTGCAGAAATTACAAGCAAGCCCAAAAAGAAGGAGTAATCTTTCACACTTTACAATAGGCTATAATAAATTAGGGTCTGCAGTCGGCATTTTAGGTCGGAAGATTATGAAAGGGATCTACGTGCTAAATTAACCTGCACTACAGCCCGAAAGCGGCTGAAAAGCGATGCGATCTCATCCATTTTTCTTTATTTAGAAAGAGTAGCCTATATATAGTAAGGTATAGTAATACTGAAAAAACATACCACCTCGTCTGTTTAGCATTAAAACGGCTGATCGAAACGTCACAGAAAGACCAGCTATACCTTAAAAAATCAAGGACAACCGAGGCTTTAAGTAGTAGGTTTGAAAGCCAGATCAGTATAACAGGGATGCTTATTTTCGCGACCGAATTCGTGCCTATATAAATTTTTCCTATCTCCAAACTCCATTTGACTCACACGGTGACGTCAGCGTGGGAAAATGGAAAATTCCACGCGAAATTTCAAATCTTGCTCCTACACTAGCCAGGCATGGGTGAAACATAACTCACTGTTCTACAAATGTCTGGGAGAAGCTACTAGCACCTCCAGATAGCTGTAGGGTGAAGTATCCCTTTAAGGACAGAACTACAGAGCAAAACACGATCCCTATTCCTTTACAAACTAACACACACACACGCTTGGATTAGTACACGTGTGTTCCTATGCGCACGTGTGTGTGTGTGTGTGTGTGTGTGTGTGTGTGTGTGTGTGTGTGTGTGTGTGTGTGTGTGTGTGTGTGTGTGTGTGTGTGTGTGTGTGTGAGATGAGAGACGGAGAGCTTGTCAGTCCTTGCGGAGCAGAGCAACATGTTGGTTCCGTCCACTGACTCCACCCACAGGAGGAGCTGTCAGACTGCCAGTCACACATCACCATAACGACGCTGCACACCAAAACACACCTTCTGTGGGGACCAACAGAAAGACCTGGCATGGACCAATTTGTTGGGGGTTAAATGTCTTTCCGGGGGCTTTAGAAAGGAGAAAAAACGAAGGAGAAAGATTTTAGAATCCTCTTTCAAACTGTGTATAGCCCATTAAACAGAATCACTTATTGGGCACAAGGGGGAGTATGTTCCACCAAAACCATTCTAAAGTGACACCCAGCCCCATCCACACCACACACAAACCTCTCTCTCCCCCTTGATAGGCACTGTCTAAATGACCTTCATTCACTCATTTTCCCCCCAGCAGTGAATTTTGCAGTGTTGTTCACAGTTGTTTTTACAGTGCATACACAAACTATCACTGGCACGCACGCACACCTTCAGCAGGTGGCTAACTGACACAATGTGCCGGAAGCCAGTTGACAGCTTGATCCCTGGTGAGCATTCGCTTGAAGGAGACGAAGCACATCGCCACTTCCATTGAACAGAAGTGTGGCCACCCACGCACAAATACAGAGACATACACAACTCATGGGATAGCTCTTTGAGTAGGAAGGGTATCCTGGCAGAACTCACTGCAACGGTAACTTGCTGGTAGAGGAAGCATCTGGTATCCATGAGCTTCACTGGCATTAGGCCATTATCAATATTAGAAAATACATGCAGAGTTGAAAAATACCATAATTCAAAATAAATACCCACTAGTTTTCTTCAGACAATCACACATTCCATGTGAAGTAAATATATCCTGAACATGGGCAACTAACACGCTGGAGTGTCTCTTGACTGATACAAACAACATTTGACCACAATGCAAACATTTTTCTCTCTACGTTCGTCTTAGTGTCACAGGTCAGCAAGCGACTGTGTGTGTGTCTTTCTGTCCGCCCACCTCCCTGTAGATGCTCAGAGAATGTGAAGCCTCGACTCCCACTCGCAGGTCTGGGGTCAGGTGTTAAAGGCTTAGAGGACTTTGCCTGTCGGACTGACTGCAGGACTCGACAGCTCTGCAGAAGACCACATCTTCGGTGTAAAGAACCTCCAGCGCCTTTAACACACCGCCCAGGACCAAGTCAGGGAGAGAGATCGAGCGCAGGTCACGGGGGCCATGAGAAGGCGAGACGAGGGACGTGAGAGTGAGGGAGGACAAGAGAGTCGCACTAAATCTTAGCTAGCAGCTGCTCCTGATAAGAAGCCATGTTTGAGACAGAGCGAGGAGAGAAAGGAGAGAGAAGAGGGAGAGGGAGAGGGAGAGGGAGAGGGAAAGGAGAGCGATAGGGAGAGGAGAGCGAGAGGAGAGCGAGAGGAGAGAGAGAGAGAGAGAGAGAGAGAGAGAGAGAGAGAGAGAGAGAGAGAGAGAGAGAGAGAGAGGGAGAGAAGAGGGAGAGAAGAGGGAGAGAAGAGGGAGGGATAGAAGAGGGAGAGAAGAGGGAGAGAAAGAGGAGAGAGCGAGTAAGAGAGAGAGAAAAAAAAATGTATGGGGGAAAAGCTAAACGGCGTCCCTGAAAGCCCCGACTGCATCATCCAGGACTCCTCCGGGCTCTTGAGTGACTGTAGTCATCTAATCTCCACTAATCTGTGGTTTGTGACAGCAGGGAAGCCATTTTGTGTCAAACTGTGACTTGTGACTGCAAAGTGCAGTCGCTAAAGTACTGCAAGTACTACAGGGGCAAATCTGAAATGGCAAAATAGAAGAATATTGGTGTCCACGTGGTGTAGAGGGCTAAGTAGCTGCCTTGCAGGACAAACTACGTCATGATAGTAAGTGGTCCAGATTGACAATGGCATCTCAGACTTTGCCCCAAACTCCAGCACGAGGCAAATTGGCATTGCACTGCCAGGTGTTTTCGAAACATAAGTCGGATATTCTACCTTGCCACGTCACACTCCAGCAACCACATGTGCGCAGATTGAGCACCAGTAAATTCAATCACGGAAGTATGGTTGGTGAGCTCCCTTGTTTGTGCGATAGACTACAGAATCTGTACTACATTCAACAATTATTTATTAAACACTAAATATTAAATTTAAATAATAATATATAATTATTAAATATGGCAGAGCTGACCATGATAAATACCACAATGACATTCAACCACCATCAGATGCATCACACAACTTTTTTTTGACAACGTAGTTAAGGCGTCAAGCGTGTGTTGCTTAGACGGCCGCCTTAGCTACAGGAAACGCGGAAACCCTGAGATGGGGAAACCCTGAGATGCTTCTTCAGCAATTAAACCAAAAATAATTCAACATTAAATATAACAATGAACCACATAATGTTGAAGTAAGGTACTTGAATTAGAATCCATTTTTATTAACTAATCTTGCACTAAAAAAGTTAAACAACCGTTTTTTTACATTTGTGAACATACACGTGTTAGCTTCTCTGGTAAAGAGGAGCGCCTCTTTTCAGAATCCAATCATAATCTCGGACTCAGCGAACACTCCCGGCCATGATTTTACTGACAGCAGAAGTATCCAAGGAGCGCTTAGCAATCCGAACTATTGTTTTTTACTTTTCCGGTCACAAAAAATGACATTACATAATCATATCATATTTGCTCCAGATTCCTCATATCCGTAACTAAACATGTTTTGTCCATGATATTGTCTACACTTAATCTAGCCTACTGTGTCTGAACACTAGGTAATGCACTAGATTGTTTTTGTCTATATAGCACTATACTAGTCTATGGTACTGCAGAGCAAGGCTGGAGTTCACAGACTAGCTCCCACGAAGACTAATCAAATGAGTACCTCGACAGAAGTGCGCCTTTGTTAATGAGTAAGCGGCTGCCATTTTGTAAAATGCATTTATCTCCAGTCTGAAGAAAGCTTAAAGTAGCACAATAACAAATTAAAAAGGAATTATTGGTTTGACAATTTCCCCAGCCCTAGTGGCTGGTAGATTAGGAAAAGTTACCCAACAATGTGAAAAAGTACCCGCATTTGGGAGGGCAGAAAAATGGGGAAAAATCACAAAAAATATAAAAATAAAAAAGGATAGAAGGAATGTTGTAGAGTGTTGTGGAGAAGGTCTAGGGCCATACAAACATGGTCTCATATGAGAACAACATACTTTGGTAATGATCAAATTTCACAAAGGGCTTAAGTTTTCATTTTGTTAATAAGGCAGTCCTACTGGCTGTTTTTCCATTCTTGATATATTTCCAGCTTTCAAACAGAGCACTGTGCAGTCACATTTTGATGAATGGAAAAAGACATCTGTTAGGGGAAAAAAAGTTGACTGTTGTTAGGACGGCAACACTCATTGTCTGAATTGACGAGTTCACTGCTGTACACAGATGTCTCCTTCAGTTATTTTCAGCCTTGACAAACGTTTAGTGTTCCAACACAATGCATGTTTTTTGGCCTATTGTTTTTTGGCCGATTTAATACCACCAATTTGGTAATGGTAAATATTGACACAGTGGCTTGAGGGTTTGGCTGCATTTTCTTGTAATGAATGACAGGTTTCACCAGTATGACGTTCCCTCCCACTATTTGATATGCCGGGATGCCGTACCGGACTGGACCAGCTCACTTTGACCCCTGTGAAAAATCCAACGACACCCCTGCAAGGTTCACCTTGCAGTCTTCCGTCCCTGTCATTAGCCTGTGAAGACAGGATTACAGGATGTTTAATTGGTGTTGCGCTGCTCTCGATTGTAAAGCAGCCGGGGATGTCCGACTGTAGCCCGGCGATAAGGCTGCCGAGACAATGTGGCCCGCTGTCACAGAGCTAGTCACCACTCACAGCAGGTAATCTCCCCTCCCCTCATCCTGTCATCTGGCCTTCTCCGATGAAGAGGCACCCCCTTATCTACCGTTTTACCCAGCAGCCACCTCACTGGCTGTCACAGACGAGTCGGTGTGCGAGGGGGAGCTGTCGTGAAGCAGGAGTAGAGGTGAGACGTTGACGCTGGCAGGATGCCTTGGGCGGAGATGATTGGCCCGACACGTGCTGAGGTGTTGTCGCTCAGAGTCGCTCTAGCTCACCGCTCCTCTATGTAGGACGCTCATTAGCCGAGCAGAGAGCTGCCAGGGAGGCGGGGCTCGTCAGTCATGTCCTCAGTTGACCTATGCTAATATCACATGACCAGGAACCTGGTGGTCCAACATGTCTGGCCATTAGTCAGCTCCCTCTGTCTCCCCCTGGCTCTGCTGGCGGGCGGGCCATCTCTCTTTACCTCCCCATCCCCTCTCTCTCTCTCCCTTCCTGCAGTCTTTAACATGAGTCTCTTTCGCTCTCTTTCATCATTCTCTCCATCTATGTCCTCCCTCTTCACCTCCTCCGTGTCTCTCAGTCTCTCTCGTTGATTCCTCCGTATTCTCTCTCCCTCATCGATCTCTCCATTTCATTTCATCCAATCCTCCTTTCTCCTCAGCTCCCTCTCCCCCTGCATCTCTCCCGACCACCCGCTCTGCTCCTCCGTTTGCTCCCCTGTTGTCGTCTCCTCTCGTGGCCTCATACAGGTCTGGTGCGCGTCGGTCCTTCCGCGTGGCGCTGTGCTCGAACGTGACCCTGGCATCATTAACACTGTTAATGAATATTCAGGTGTGCAAAACCAACACATCTGTGGCACGTGTTTCTTGGGGGGGAGACATGCTTATTGTGGGCCCTCATTTCAGGATCCTTATTGACCCTTGGGCTATTCTGCAAGCAGGATCCTGATTCTGGTCTTGCAAAGTGTGCATTTAAAGCACCCGATCTTTTAATTTTGTAGTCCTGGCCCCCGTTTGGGAATCAAATCCATAATCCAGGCATTGCAAGCGCCATCCGCCCATGACTGCTCTGCTCCTCCCCAATCTCCCCAACAACGACAACAAGAGCAGGGAGCGGCCGGTACAGGCGGCGTGATTGAAAGTGGCTGGGTCAAAGCGCTGCCGGTGATGGCTTTAGAATTCTCTTTTGAGTCGGTGGGATTTTGAGAAATTGCCAAGGGGATGACGCGCCACAAAGGGCCATCAATCCTACTGAGCGTTTAGAAAAATGGGACAGAGGTTTAGAAGAATGAGAGCAAGGAGAGGGGGCCGTCTCAGTTGCAAAATCTCAAATCCCCCCTTATCTGCTAGAAAAGGATGTAACCCCCTCCCAGAAATCACCCCTACTTATTCTCAACAGTACCGAGGGTCAAAGGGGAAGGGAAACAATGCAACATGGCCAAGATCCCCCACCACGACACTGCGTTTACCTGGCTTGACCTTGTTGTCTACAGGCAAGTTAGGGATTGTGGGTAAATGGGTTTTGATGAATTACAGCAACATGTACACAGATACACTGGCAGGCATGGTCAGCAGTGTGAGCGCTGATGGATGGACAACAAGCAGACATGACGGAAAAACACACGAAGAGATAACAATATTCTTATGTGGTTCCATAAATCTCCCCCCTCACACACACCCATTAAACCACTCCACTTTTACAGAGGTTGCGTTAATGCAGGATTCTGCGTTTTGTACACAGAGAAATAAATGAAAACACAGAAAAAATATTGTATTGCGTTCTGAAAACACAGGTGTATCGGCAATGAGTTTCCATTTCTAACTTACTGTTCACAGAGACAACAGAAAATTCTGATCCTGCAAATCAAACATGCTCTACCCTATTCATTTCTGCGCAGTGTGTGTTGTGTGTACAGCGGATAAAGTTACGGAAACCTGTCATTCTCATGTCTATCAGTGGGGAATACTGAATGATCATTGGCTAAATTGTCTGTCAATAAAGACACACGTGGTTTGGTCGCTTCGCTATGATTTTAAATCTACGGTACATTGTTGAATCTGTTTACTATCCGTCTATGTAGTTACGAGTTGAATGCTTATTAATACTAATCCGATGTTTTCCTACTGGCAAATTTATTAGAAGATCACATGAAAAATGTAGGAGTGAATGCTATTTGCCCAAATGATGTGGGCTAGATCTTAAAAAAGAAACATTTTTTGTCCTGCTTAAAAGTGAAACAGAGATTTATTTTTTATTTTTTATTTAAACTTTATTTAACCAGGTGGGCACGTTGAGAACATTTTCTCATTTGAGACGGCGACCTGGCCAAGATAAAAGCGTCGAGGTACAGACAACAAGAAGTTACACATAAAATTACAAGACAAGGAGTGCACAATAAATAGCAAAAACAGAGAATAAAACAGTGAACGTATAATAAATAATACAGTGTGCAGGTCAAACAATAAGGCATTTGTACAAGTAGTGCAAAAGATGTCGATACAAGAAGGTAGATGATTGGTGAATACAGTCGCTTGGCGCTGTGCAATACAGACAGTTAGAAGAAAAAAATGAAGAGTAGGGGCTGAGGTAGATGGGTACAATTGTTGAGGTACAAAGTGGCTGTGGGTAAATAACACTATGGTAAGTGGCATACCACTGTGGGAGGTGGAGTGTGCAAAATATACAGAGACAACTATGCTGGTTAGATTGTGCAAAGTGCATAACGACAGAAGAGGGTTGGGTGGGATTAACATGTGCAGTGGTCTGACAGTAGATTAGTTAGTAGTGCTTTGAAGGTGGTTAGCGGGACAGTGGATTCAAGCTTCAGCGATTTTTGTAGAAAATTCCAATCATTAGCAGCAGAGAATTGGAAGGAGAAACGGCCAAAGGAGGTGCAGGCTTTAAAGGCAACCAGAGTTATAAACCTGCTTGAACGTAGATTGAGAGAGGGTGTTGCTCTGGAGATTAATGATTTTAGGTAAGGTGGGGTTTTGCCTAGGACACTTGTAGATTAGATGATATCAGTGTGCTTGACACTGGGTGTGTAGTGAAGGCCAGCCAATTAGTGTATAGAGACTGCAGTGGTGGGTGTTATGTGGAGCATTGGTGACAAAACGGATGGCGCTGTGGTACACAACATCTAATTTACGAAGTAGAGAGTTTGATGCAGAGTCTAGTATTGGAAGGATGGTCATTTTAACAAGGGCAAGTTTGGCTGGAAAGGTGAATGAGGCTTTATTACGAAACAGGAAGCCAATTCTGGACTTAAATTATGATTCGAGCTGGTTGATGTGGGTCTGGAAAGAGAGTAAAGAGTCTGGTCTACATATTCCAGCACGGACCTGTCAAGTGTGGTGATATTTGATGGGCAGGTAGGTGCAATGTGTGATCGTTTGAAGAGCATAAATTTTGTTTTACTAGGATTTAAAAGTAGTTGGAGGCAACAGAAGGAGTGTTGTATGTTATTAAAGCTTACTTTAAGGTTCAACGTCGGTCCAGATGTATAAAGAATGGTGTCGTCTGCATAGAGGTGAATCATAGAGTCACCTGCAGCAAGAGTAACATCATTGATGTATACAGAAAATAGAGTCGGCCCGAGAATTGAACCCTGAGGCACCCCCATAGAGACAGCCAGAGGTCTGGAGAGTAGGCCCTCTGACTTGACACACTGAAATCTGTCTGAGAAAAAGATTGTGAACAAGACTAGGCAGTCAGTAGAAAAACCCAGGTTCTTTAATCTATCAATGAGGATGATGTGGTTGACAGAATCAAAAGCCTTGGCCAGGTCAATGAAGACTACTGCGCTGTAGTGTCTTTGGTCAATAGTGGTGATGATGACACTTAAGCCCTGGAGTGTTGCTGAGGTGCACCCACGACCGACTCGGAAACCAGATTGCATGTCAGTGAGGCTGTGATGTGACTCGAAATGGTAGATGATTTGTTTATTAATAAGGGTTTCAAAGATTTTAGAGAGGCAGGGCAGGATGGAGATTGGTCTGTAGCAATTTGAGTCTAAACTGTCCCCCCCTTTGAATAGAGGGATTACTGCAGCAGCTTTCCAGTCTTTAGGGATCTCTGACGAATCAAAGGCGAGGTTGAAAAGGCTGGTGATGGGAGTAGCGATAATTACTGCAGACAGTTTTAGGAAGGAGGGGTCCAGATTGTCTAGTCCAGCCGATTTGAAGGGGTCAAGATTTTGCAGCTCCCTGAGAACATCAGCTGTCTGGACATGGGTAAAGGAGAACCGTAGGCGTCTTTGGGTGGAGGCTGCAGTGGGTGGAGAGCTATTATATGGTTGGATGAGAGAACTTAAGAGTTCAGATGCAGGGCGCCGTATAGGGGGGATTGATTAGGAAATTACATTTCCAAGGGCCCATGACTGACAGGGGTAAAAAATACAACAACAGCTGCGCAGAGGGGGCCCAATTCGATTTTTTGTCATGGGGCAAAAAAATCCTGGCGGCGCCCCGGTTCAGCTGTAATGCATAACGCAATATTGTCAGTTAGTATAATTTAAAAAAGGTGTGAATCTGTCCTTTGAGCAGACGATATGGTTTTAAACAATAAACAAATTTAATAACGCACAGCATAAAGCTTTACAAGGAGCACCGGCATTCAAAAATAAAGTTTTCAATCCCCAGTTCGATAATTTACTATGATAAACCGACATATCTATTATGAATAAAAGTATGAGGAAGTTAGAAGAAAAATATATCCTAATTAGTAATTAATTACTCAATGAATAATGACAGATGTTTGTCGAAAGGTTGCATTTTTTTCTAACGCTTATATTTAATCTATACTGCTGATCGAGAACAATCGCTACATTAGCCTATCCTTCCGATTTGATTACTGTAACTTGTTATTTAAAAAAACATAATACTTTTTAAAGCATTCTAAAAGTCAAATTTCCTGCATTCTAGTGCAGCGAGTACACCCACGTTCATTTATTAAATTAGAACGCAGGTAATATCTTTAAAACACAGATTTTTTGAGATTCAGCTTTTTCAGATGCAGACTTCTAAAAGCTAACGCAACCTCTGCTTTTTCCTCTCAATGTCGGCATGTAACTGACCGGCCTTTGTCTGAAATCGGAGTAAAACCTTTGAAAAAATGCATGACAATTATAAATTACATAGTAAAAATGTTTCTTAGGAAAAATATGAACTGTAAAAAAGTACAACCAACTCATAGCAACACTACATCAACACGGAAAGAGGAATATCCAATTCCCTTAAAAAACTATAACTGCAAAAGGAAACATAAAATTGTAAAACACTATGAAATATATGGGTTGATCTGTGGATATTGGGCTAGAGATTAGATATGTTTTTGTGTGGGGGGTATTTTTATAATTTGTATTGACAATACAGGAGGAAACAGAATTTAGGGAGACAGAGAGGGGGAGACAGAGAGGAAGGACACAGCCAGTTGGCCGAGCCGGGGTTCAAACACCCGTCACCAGGTGGCGTGTGTGGAACAGAGTCAGGGATTTAGACCACTACACCAATTCCGGCACAGAGATGGGATTTATATTAACTATGGACAAAATATCATTGAAAAATGGATGGCTACATATGTTCTTTAGTTTTTTTCTCTGGTTGAGTTCGGCTAGACAGGAGAATGGGGAGTGGTTAAATAATCTCCCCCTTAAAACAAGGAGAGCAGAAACGATGCCCTATTCCCAAATATTTCAGAAATATTAATTTTTAAGGGATTTCTTAAATGTATAATCCCCTTACACATGGTGCTGGTTACACATTGTACTATGTATATTGTTAATAATTCAAAATAATCTGTATGATGGCTGCCTGTAACAGTTTGTTACCTTTTTAATAGTCTCTATTAAACATGTCAATAAACATTAACAACCATATTTTACACAATGTAATATTTTAGCTTAAACTAATCTCTCAATATCATTTTTTTCTCACAAGTGTTCAAGCTGCCATGACTATTAGCTTTTCTTAAAAAGATTTGGATTGCCACCAAAGAGTGCTGCCATTAAGGAATCTCATTGTAAAAATTGCAAGAGAACATTTTCCAAAGTGCATTTACAGTTATACATCTCCAAAACGTATGCATGTAATATTCCTATTACAGAAACGAAGCTCTGATTACATTGATCATTGTCAGTAAGCTGCCATTTAAACCTACACTCAAGAGTAACATATTTCCTACATTTACATTTAAAATGTATGAGCTTGTTGGAAAGGTGCATAGATTATTAGTAAAAATGAAAAAACTGTGGTTCCACACCATTTGCCAAAATCATTCGATTTATGCAGAGTGTGGTACCTGTTGCATATTTCATATAAAATAATATAAAAAACACAGGGGACAGTGGGCTTTCTAACGGTGTGAGTATGAGAATGGCATACGGATAAGAGAGTAAACCTCCTTAAAGACGTCTGGGCTAAACACACATAGGAGCCTGCTGAGGTAAAACTATGTGAAGACCTTTAGATGACAGATGTGAAGGGTAAAGGTAGAGGTACTTTCATTGTCACATACATGTAGCGAAATTCATTCTCTGCATTTAACACATCCCTCAAGGGAGCAGTGGGCAGCCATTTACAGCGTTGATCTGGACCTAATCCTGATCTGAGCCAGTGCTTTTTTCAAGGACACTGACTGGAGAACCTAACCTGCATGTTTTTGATGGTGGGGGAAACAGGAGCACCCGGAGGAAACCCACGAAAAACATGCAGAGAACATGCAACCTACACACAAAAAGGCCCGGGACTACTGGGTTTTGAACCCAGAACCTTCTTGCTGGGAGGCCACAGTGCTACCCACTGGGCCACCATGCCTGCCCCAGGGCAGCCGTGTTCCTGCATGTGCAGGAATAATGTATAGAACATAATAGGGTCATTTCATCCCTATGAGAGTCAGTAGAACGATCCTTTGAACAATCCAAATATATATTATTTGGGCTTCCATGTAATTCATTATACAGGATAAACATTTGGAGGGAATGCAAACATATGCTGAATACAAACTCTGCCAAATTCTCCAACACAACGCTGAGGCAGCTTATGGCTCCGGTAGACATTTATGCAGTCGGCATGCCAACTTTGATACACCTGTGGCATTGTGTAACACCAAGGCTGCACAGAGTGCACCTGTGCAATGATCATGCTGTTCAGCCCACTGATATGCCACACCTGTCAGTTGGAAACAAACCAATGGTCACCAACAGGGGTGGAACAAATATGTGCACTAGACCAATGTGTGTTTTTCTTATGTATTAAACATTTCTGGGAAATTGTACTACAGCACACAGATCATGGGACTAACAGTACATGTTGCGTACATGTTAGCCAAAAGGACACCCGTATGTTGCTACAACGTTGGAAGCACCCAATTGTCTAAAATGTATTTGTATCCTGTAGCACTGAGATCATTCTTCACTGGAACTAAAGGGCCTAGTCCAACCACTGAAAAACAGCCCCACACCATTATCCCCCCTCCACCATAAGTAGGGGTGTCCACAGTCTTTTGGATACAAACAATTAGAGAACACTGTATATTTTTCTTAAATCAACCCCATTGAAAACCTCTGGAATGTGATCAAGAGGAAGATGGATGGTAACAAGCCATCAAACAAAGTCAAGCTGCTTGATCCTCTGCACCAGGAGTGGCATAAAGTCAGCAATCAATGCCATGACACATGAAAGACAATTATTATTATTATTATTATTATTATTATTATACAATTATTACTATTCTACCAAATATTGATGTTTAAACTCTTCCTAAGTTAAAACATTAGTTTTGTGTTGTTTAAAAATGAATAGGAAACACAAGTGTTTATTTGCATTATTTGAGGTCTGACAACACTACATATTTTTGTCGTAATTTTCTGCAAATACATTGTCTGAATGACAATATTTTTATGTAGAATTTGGGGAAAATGTTGTAAGTACTTTATGGAATAAAACAAAGATTTAATTTTACCCAAAAACATACCTATAAAAACTATATCCAGAGACACAGCCATGATATTGTGGTTTCTTCATTTCTTCCAGAGCTGTACAGTATATATATATACACAGATATTCAGTCCATATATAACTTGGTTACTACTGTCAACCTTGCAAAAAAAGTTTGGGCACAACTGGAAAAACAAGTCATGTTACAATGAATATTTCTGTGCACAGTTGACCTTACCTCTACATGGTACAAATAGAAACATGTCACCCTTCTGTTTATAGAGACCACAAATATTTTAATATTTTGAATCTTTGAAAAATATGAGGTAAACATGGTGTTTAACTATGACTCAGGACACCAAGTTGCAGAAATAACCTGCTGATCTAAGTCTCCACTGGCAGCAAGTAGCAGCCGTTTCATTTTTTCCTAACTCCATGTATTAGCTAGGCTAATAGTGCCTTAGTACCTGGGCTCAAAGGAAAGGATTTTTATGACAAGATCTCCCCTGAGCTCCTGCAATAGAATTGACCATTAGCCGGCTGTGCAAACGTTGACAAAATAAGTTTGCTGAACACCTAGCTTGCTTACACATAATATTATAAAACTGTAAAAATGGTGATGGAATGGTCTTAAGTGTGGTGTGTCAAATCTAATAGTTTACATTGCATGTGGTAAAAAACAAATTGTGGGAGTAAACTGAGTGAATCAGCTTTTTGAGAAAGTTTGATTACTAAGCAACAGGCCTACACGTTAGCTGTCAAACCGAGTTCTGGTAAACCTAGGAAGAGAATAAGATGGATGAGGCTTTGTGGCGCTAGCGTGAATTTCCTAACTTGACAGATTTCACCAACATGAAGATATTTAATATATTTCTGTTCTTGGATGAGCTCCATGCTAAACGTTTCCAGGGCGGCAAAGCCGCTCTGCCTTCGACGCTGAGGCAAAGTTACTCCTAATGAGCTCAGTTGGCTACACCACCTGCATTACACGGTCGAGGTCGAGGAAGCGCAGTCTGTTAGGCCAGACACAGTATCATTACATTCTGTAGATGGGCTAGTAATAATGTCTCCCTCAGGTTTCACATCCCCCGACCCGCTCTTCTCCTCCAGATCACGCCATCAGTAATATTTCCGTCAGTCTCCCTCATTTCCTGATAATTACAGAACAACTTCGAGCAATCTCTGTTCCCTCCCTTTCCCTGTGCGGTTCACATGTATTTCCTTGCCCTCTGAGCCCTCTCCCGTTCTCCCCCGGCCCAGAGCCTCAGCTTACGCTTCAAGTCCTCTCCCTGCTGACTGCTCGCACAAGACGCACTCAAGAGATACGGTTTAAGTGGCGCTGGGTCATCACTTCTCCACAGGCTGCTGGTCAGTCCGCTACGTTAGAGCCTCTCCCTCGCTCTCTCGCTATTCCCTCCCTCCCAAACCTTTACCTCATGGAAGCCCAACTGACCTCAGAGAGCAAAGCTGTGGCGTTAGCGCTGCTGCACGGTACACTCAGCCGGTCATAACGTGGACCGTACAGGTCTGATGTTTGTTTAGATTTGACATATTAAATTAGCCAACATTTATTACAAATTACCCACAACATCAAATTAAGCTGCTATAGACAAGTAATTAAAGTTCAAGTGTGACTACGATATTGATGTAGATGACCATGCTGTCGATCTCAAAGACCATTCGTTTTTGTTTCGCCTAATGAAATCGGAGAGGAAGAAGAAACTTTTGGAGAAGCGTGATGGAAACATTAAATCATACCATTTTATGGATCTTAAATCAACTGTAACCCCCTTCTGTTGAGCTCGCTGCGGGTGAAAATGACACACAAAATAAAAATCCTGGCCTGTCATTTTATTTAGATGCTTTGCTTTAATCGCTAGCACTTTGATAAAAAGTGCTTCACTGTACCCTCCAGGGCATGAGTGAGAAAATAACGCTTCGATTATCTTGATGAATCTGCGTTCTGTCAAGGAATGAAGTTATCAGGCCCTGCTTTCTTTTCTTTATTTCCCTATCTGGAAAGATGGCACTTTAAAAATTACTGACATTCTCTGGGGCTGTGTTCAGGCACAAAACGCGTTTGTGCTTTTTTTTACATGTTCAAGAACTGCTCGTCAATTCTCTCATAATCAATGAACATTGTGGTTGTCCTGGTTTGAAAATCCCCCCCCCAGTGTTTTATGGAATTGTTTCCCAATCTGAAGAAAAGCCCTGCTTTTATCCCTCCCCATCTCATTATTTAAGTATTTAAGAAAATCACCCACCTCAAATAACATGCCAAATGAACATGGTCACACCCATCACAATGGCCCTAGACCGTAATAACCCTGCTCTGGATCCAACCATAACCCCATGTCTGCCAGTTAAGGGCAGGGTAATTCTACTCCGGTCCAGGAGGGCCAGAACACTGCTGGTTTTTGTCCTCACTCACTTTCAAATAAGGGGATGATTAACACTGGGACACCAGGAAATTTCAGTGTACTACCAGGTAAAAGAAACGATCTGAAACATTTAGGCCCTCCAGGACCGGAGCCGAATAGTCCTGGAATAGAGTACGGTAGCTAGAGCCTCTCTAACCTTCCTGTCTTTTTAAATGGCCTATACACATCCACCTTTAATTCATGAGAACAGGGAATAAAGATGACTGGACATATTATGAGGCTTATACGATTCAAATTAGTCTTTAAGCCCCAATGGGTACTTTCATGTATTATTATCATCTACTTAGCACTTAATAATGTACATATGTTCCCACTTTGAGAACAGTTGTTTGGGAATAGTTAAGACTTTTAAATACATTGACATTGTTAATAATAATAACAAATTACCTCACAGCTTTAAAATAGGAACATAAGGACACAAACATGTCATGGCCGAGTTCGACAGGCATGCATTTCGCAAAACATCTGCAGCTCTCGAAAAATAAAGAAGTAAAAAAACTAGGGGGTTCGGCCCAGCAAACGCAGGACAACTAGCCATTGGTTGAATCAGCTTTATCATAGCCAATTAGAAACTATGAATAAGTGGCTTGGATTCAATCAGCCTATCAGGGTATTAAATACACAGGAAGTCAATTTAGGACTGACGCTGTTGTTTGTTATTCATAGTGCTTTATAGCACAATCAAGACAAAGAAAGGATAAATGTAATTGCACTGTCAAATATAGGAGACTTGACAAATTAGTTTGGTAACGTGTGTTAAGGGAAGAATTAGGCAAGCAAAGCTACAAGACTAATGCCATTTAACAGTTGTCTGATGCGATGTAGTGCCATCTCTTAAAGTCAGGCAGGAATTAGTTGGGGTTGAATAGTGAGTCAAGTGGAGAAATGGACAAAATCATGAGTCGTTATAAGTGAACACAATCACTCTCGCTTGTTTACTGAGTGGATTCGTTTAAACGTCCTTTTGAACCATTTGGGAGAAGCTTTGGTTCTGATTCTTACCTAATGGGGGCTGAAATGTCATTGCATTTAAGCAAAAAAGGTTAAAGAAATAACAGTTTGAAAACGATTCAAGCGATGCTCGTGTATAATTTTCTGACTCAGCCAGCCATATTTGACATGGCCACAATTGTGCCAGGAAAAAAAATGTCACAGACTACTTTTAGGAGAAAGATGTTTTCGGGATCCGTGGGAGTAGCCTGCTGCAGTGAAGTGGCATTTAACATTTGCTTGAACCAAGCGTTTATGCAAACCTTAATTCACCATGTTTGATTTGCATATGTGCTGGGCGCATAGAAATGCCTGTCACTCCCAAGACATGTAAGAGTGGCAAGAAGGCAGGAAAAGAGATTACAGATTCTTCCTCAAAGGCTTACAAGCCTCTCAGAACAATGTAGTTAAATTTCAACCACGTTCTCAAGATACAAAACTGTGGCATATTGCAAAACAGTAAATATAAAGCATTCATCAAAATGATATAATGGCATCAATAAATGTGTTCACTAAAGGAACGTGACTCTATTAAAGAAATTAGCACAACACAGCATTTCTCTTGGTTCCAAGGAGACAAAGTGTTTAGTCTGCCATGTAAAATCAGTATATCAAATGATTTGTTATTGCAGACGCTAGATATTGATGGTCAATGGTGGACATACAACTACGGATGAAATTGTGTTAATTTATAAACAACAAATGATAAAAACTACCTGATGAAAATGGAAACCAAAATTGGAAACATTGTTTGCAAAATTCATTAAGTAATCACTAATATCATAAGAATTCCACTAAATCTGTTTACAGACCAATGATGGTCAGGTAATGTGTTTTTAGACTTACCGATGGCAAGTAGAAACTAAAAAATGTGGCGAAGCAAAAAAAGACGTGGAATAGGACTCAACCTATAACAAATGCAAGCTCTGAAGTTCACTATGTTTTGGCCAACCATGTATATTGGACCCAGGCCTTTCGTGAGCACATACATTATCCTAAATATTGCATTAAAAAGATTAATCCAGACAAATCACGGCATCAGTTATATACCAACATCTAGCTTAGAATCAAAGAGAACATGTAATTCATTGAGATGCCATCCTAAATGAATCAAATGAAATGCAGCCAGACTAAGCAGTCCAGTGGAGCCGGCTGAAGACCACGTGGAATTTGGTTAATGCCAGAGCACTTTTAAGAAAGTGTTTGAGTGGTGGCCATCTGTGTCCTGCTACAATGCACTTTGTGTCCTTCAGACATAGCTTATGAAAGGCTATTGGTTAGTTGACTACTTCTAAGACATAAAGCAAATGGAAAAGTGGACACTGAGCAAAACTCTCCATTAGCACTGAGAACAATGAATAGAAGGCAGGGCTGCAAGATCTGGATAAAATACTGAAATAAAATGGAGTTAACTTAAACATGTTGTCCCCCACTTTTGCCGTTTGTGGGAAAATACATTTTGATCTTCTTGCGTTGTCCATAAGAAAATGACAGTGTTGTTTAGAGTAGGCATCTTTAGATCAAACTGACGATATAGACTGATCCCTATGCATTTATATCTTGTTAAGTTTTACAGACAGATGCGAGTCTGGGTGGCGTAGCGGGCTAAGTCGCTGCATTGCTAGACAGTCACGGGTTTGAGCCTGACTATGGGTTCTCTGACTTTCCCCGGACCTCCTGCATGAGGCAGCGCAAATTGGCATAAAGCTGCCCGGAAGTTAGGTCAGATTATCTATTATCTACCCTGACACGTTGCGCTCCAGCGACTCGTGTCCAGATTGGGTGCATAAAGTTGCAATCAAAATGTTTCAACCCCCATTGCAAATCAGTTGTATTGTCAAAATGTACAAACTGACAGCTGTTTGCAATTAACAAATCTAATTTTATAAAGCCCTTTTTACAACATCAGTCATCACAAAGTGTTTTTACAGACAACCGGCATAAAACCCCCAAAAGCAAACAACACAAGTGATGCACAGTGGCTAGGAAAAACTCCCTAGTAGGTGGAACCTAGGAAGAAACCTAGAGAGAGGCCAGACTCAAGGAGGGGGCAGTCCTCTTTTGGCTTTACCGGGTGGAGAATCTGAAGGTACACACCCCATTGTAATAAGGTCACTTTGTTTATCAGTGTTCAATAAATGTCCAAAAATGAAGATAGGAATAGGTAGGCTACAACCATAGTCTTTGTGTAGCATCAACACAGATCAGTGTTCTTGGGCAAGGAGAACAGGACAGTCTGGAGATGTACAGCTGGAGTCACCAGGCGGAAACGTGATCACCAACAACAGTGACGTGGGCACTAGCACACCAAGGTGGGCAGAGGATGGAGACAGGAAGGAGTCATCAGGCCACATGATCCTGAAGCATGTTCCAAGGGTTTGGGTCCTCCTAGGATGAACTACACATCAGAAGCCAGAAAAATTAGAGTGGGCATACCTAAGGTCTAAGACCTCAGTACAAATCTGACCGCAAAAATAGTTATTATATATATATATACATATATATATAAACTGTCTCTTGTCCCCGTTACATATCAATGAGACTTAAGTGGGGACTGAATGAGGACAGAAAGACCCTAGTCCCCTGGCACATAAACTATGCCAGCATAACATCTGGGGCTGAGACGGGGGGACTGGAGACGTTGTCCTGCACAAAGAAAACCTTGTGCAGACACAAAGAGGCATGATTCAGACTCACCCACATTGCCAAGACCACACCACCAAAGGGACTCCAATAGACTGCAACAACACTAAGAGGGTATAGTCCACACAGTGTACTCCCATCCCACAAGTGTAGGGTATCATGGGGCAACATGAACAGGCCAGTTACTCTACCCTGGCGTTCAAGTGGTTTCCTCAAATTCAACTGCAAATGCAACTGATAATGACGTCTCATAGACTCTTACTGACTCTAATCAACTGTAATTTACTTGGTCTACACCTTTTTGAAGTCCTATACACATCATATCTTACCCTGAAAAGTCACATCCTTTCAAAGTGAAATTGTAATTTTTGGACAGTTGTGCTCAGACAAATTCTCTAAAACAGTTTCTAAAGTCCAGATTCTAAAGCCCAGATTCTAAAGTCCAGATTCTAAAGTCCAGATTCTAAAGTCCAGATTCTAAAGTCCAGATTCTAAAGTCCAGATTTTAAAGTCCAGATTCTAAAGCCCAGATTCTAAAGTCCAGATTCTAAAGTCCAGATTCTAAAGTCCAGATTCTAAAGTCCAGATTCTAATGCCCAGATTCTAAAGTCCAGATTCTAAAGCCCAGATTCTAAAGCCCAGATTCTAAAGTCCAGATTCTAAAGTCCAGATTCTAAAGTCCAGATTCTAAAGTCCAGATTCTAAAGTCCAGATTCTAAAGCCCAAGCCCAGAGCTGGCTGTTACATAAATGTTTCTATCCACCACCAAATAGAACTCCTCTATGTCCAACTTAACCTCGAGATTTTGATTAACAGATAATTAACATGATTACATTACAGCTGAAATACATATGAGTTTTTAATAAATAAATGGTTATTGTATTATTACATTACATGATTACATTACAGCTGAAATACATATGAGTTTTTAATAAATAAATGGTTATTGTATTATTACATTACATTATTACATTACAGCTGAAATACATATGAGTTTTTAATAAATAAATGGTTATTGTATTATTAC
>JACXGM010016935.1:0-14520 GCA_016801145.1 Umbra pygmaea
TAGTACACCACTGTACAGGTGGCCAAACTCTACCCTTATACCAACATAGTACACCACTGTACAGATGGCCAAACTACTCTTCCTGGGTGTCCAAAACTCTTCAATTCTGTAACCTCTACGTTTAAATAGGACCTGATTCAGAGCTGGAACATCAGGTGCGTGCAGTTAACCAGAAGATAGACACAAGAAGCAGAATTTTTTCAGCCCACCAGGACTGACGTTGAACAGCCGTGATGTAGGGAACATGGTGCCATTTCACACAGCGCCCCCTGCTGAGCTTTGCAGTTCAAACACCAGTCAGGCACACTGGAGCAGCTCTCACCATGGCAACCAGCAAGGGGACAAGCATGTCATCAGCATTGGACTTAGCTGGGCTCCAATTTTCTCCTCACTGGCTTCTATGTTTTTGATTAAAAGATGTTTGAAGTCTTTGATCATTTCATGAGTTTTATTGAAAACCTTTGGAAATAGCATGGTGAACATTTGATGGTGTTGCTTTGCAATATAAATTACTGTAGTCACACAACAATTAATAACCCCTTTATTACAGACATAATGTAACAGTGAACATAGGTTTTCTTAAAGAACAATTCCAACACCGTTCAACCTCAATTAAATAGGCTTCATCATTATCGTCTATATTTTATAAAAATGATGTCATTGGGTAGCACTTCTCTGGGATGTTTATTATCCTCAGAATATAGAAAGGTGCCTCACTATACGGCTAGACGGTGCATGGTTGAATAAATATGAGATTGAAAAATGAAAGAATTGGTCTATAATTATATTCCTGTGGATGGAATGCCCCAGCTTGCATCTCCAAACAAAACACAATTAGCTTTATTTTACACTTAAAACACACACTTAAAGGATTTTGTTTTTATAAAGAAAGCTACTCTTTGTTTATTTTGTGAAATACTAATTTTAAAGTCTTATAACAAATAGTAATTAGCAAATATGTGCCCTCATAACCATAACACTTTAAAATTGTTTCTTTAAATATACTCTTTATAGAGCTAATATATACAGTAAATAATCTAGGTAATTTGATTACCTACATTTTTTAACACAACATGCAAAACATTTTCCAATCTCAATAATCCATAAAGACCAGTGTTGTTTGGCTCAGTTTTGAACAGTGGCAGGTTGTGAAACAATGATACTGTGAGGTTAAACACACCATGTGGTTAAACACACCATGAGGTTAAACACACCATGAGGTTAAACACACCATGTGGTGGCTGGGGTGTAAACACAACAGGATCAATTTCTAAGCCAACTAACCTTAAAAAACAACAAGTAATAAATATTAAATTGGGTTCATTAGGAAAGTTAAAATGTCATGTGTTTTGGTTGTTGGGTCAGTGATTATTGACCATTTTAAGATAATCTTCCAGCAAAGAAAATTACATATTTCAAGTTATTTAGGGGAGTTAGCTGACTAAATCATTGATCCCGTTATGTAGTATGACTCCCAAGCCCTAACTTAACTGGTCAAAGTTTAATTAACAGTATATTTTAGGGACTGGCAGCACACTGAATTAGCCATGTTAGTAGTATGTTTAACAGGCACTAACATAGCCGGTGAGAGTTTTATCAATATTTACATATCTAGAAATGTTTGTACTGGCAGCACTTTGCATTATCTGTCATGATGTTAACTAACTCTGTCATAGATGTAAACTTTTGAAGATATTTATATGTAAACTTGTAGGCTGGCAGCTGCAAAAATAATAGCTGGATGAACTGTATACTGAATGTATAAATTAGATATTAAAACATTAATTGTATTAGTAATAAACCAGACATGTTGGTTTAAAGAAATAATCTGCAATAAGGAAAAATCTGTGAAACAAAGAGGCTGTGCAAAGCTAAAGCATATTTACATAAATACTTTTAAACGCCAGGACCACTATTCAATCAATCACATTTGTACAATACAGAAATGAAAGCTTGCACCCTAAATTTAAATGATAGAAAACAGGAACCCTACCCATGTTTGATAAATCAGAGGATCTGGAGAAATGTAAACTCTCAAATTCTTAGAGGATGCTTTAAAAAAATATCCTCTTTATCCATGTTATCAAAATTTAATCCATGTTTAGGGCCATAAATGTCTAGCATTGTCATGGAACACGCTAATACATTTGACCCTGATGAGGTACGAGTCTGAGAAATGTAGACCTATAGATAATATTATTCATGAATAAATAACCTAAGTATCAATGAATTCCAAAAATGTATGTACTGTAGCAACTAAGGATTGCATCTTTAAAGGTAATATACCATTAGCAGAAAGCTAAATTCGGTCTTTGTCAGCTCAAATGTCAATTACCTTATCATGTGGAATCACGTGTTTTGGGAATTAATTCTGGGCCAAAATCATGCATGGGGGAAGAAAATTGTGTGGAACGTGAGTATAAATCAGCACAGTGAGAAGTGACTTAGTGACTTAGTGAGAAGTGACTTAGTTATCCAACAGACACGAAGTTGGCTCTTTATGTGGCCTCTTTTTTATCCTTCTGGGCAGAACGGCGGATCTTCATCTCTGTCAGCTGTATGTAGCGAATAACGTTGGTGTCTGAAATACAAAAACAGGAAACTGAAACATTTATTACTTCCTGTCGTTTCCTGTCATTCTATTAAACTATATTATGGCAGATTTGCTGGCAAAAATAACAGTTTTTCAAATTTCCTGGAACACATAACACTATTTTCAAATGAATGCAGAGTTGTGAATGAAATGTAATAATGCATATAGTAAATAAACAGGTGCAGGACACATACCTGCTGGCTGCTGTTTATGTGACTCGTTGAGGTAGTAAAGGGCTTTGTGGAAGTCTCCTAGGTGATAGTAAGCTACTCCAGAGCGGTACAGAGCCTTGAAATGGTCACCTTCTTTCCTCAGCACCTTAAGACAGTACTCCTTTACACGCTCATAGTTCACCAGCTCCATCTGTAAGAGGCATGCTGAGAGCGACAAAAAGGTGTCCACAGCGTTATTAGCTATATAGGCTATAGGAAACGCATTATATATGGGTATATACCTCTCCGCCTCTTTATGTTGATTGCTACTAATTAACGTCTGAATACAGTTTTATGCACAATAAAGTGGAAAAATGTGGCACTGTGTATGAATGGTTGTGCAGGGCAACTCAGAGGTGGGAGGAGTCAGGCGGCTCAATAAGGGAATCTGACTTGTAGTCGGAAGGTTGCCGGTTCAATTCCCGTGTAATTGAGCAAGGTATATTAACCTAAGTTGCCCTGGATAAGAGCGTCCGTTAAATGACTAAAATGTAAATATGCGGTGTGTTCAGGGACTATGTTTATTCGTAAATTAAATGGTTCCCGCGGCCATGGGCATGGTGATGGAGTTGGTCAATACTAGCACCAGTCAACATGTGGGTCTATATAGCTAGATAATTCCTATTATCTGGTTTCTTTTCACAATCATGTAGTAATCAGATCTCAATACCTGCCAGACTGTTATAGCACTCCAGCTCAGCGTTCTCCATTGCACCTTTCTGCTCGTCTGTCAGACTGTCCGACTTCGTTGTCGGCACTACGGAAGAAGGTGATTTGGAGCTCGCATCAGGGTCTCCCAGCACCCTGCATAACCCTTTCATCTCCAACAAAGCACGATGGTACTTGCCAATCGCCTCCCTGTACTTCTTATCCTTGTAACACTGAGTACCTTGAGTCTTGAAGTCGATTGCGCGCTTAACAACGTCCGCGGGTTCGGACGTTTCGGCATGAGGCGGTTTCACAGGTACACCCGCGTGTTGGTGCTGCCGTCCGCCGTGCTGTTGATACCGGGCGTCCCTACCGAGTCGGTTTCCAGGAGGCTGCACACACTGTAGCAGCTTCGGGGTACTACTAATATTAAGGCCGCCAGTCACCGTTACACCATCCACTCTAGAAATGCCATCATACCCAGCCTGGCTTATACTCATTTTCTCGAAGAAAAATGAACGTATTCAACGCACTTTTAACACACAAAAACTACACCAGAGCCAACGTCTGACTGGTAATTACATGGGATAATTTGTCGATTCAATTAAGCATCGTGCTCTATCTGAATTTCTATGCTTTCATCCCTTGGCATTTTTCTGTGTCGCAAAAGGCTGGCGCGTGTGCAACAGTGGATGTCTGGTCCCTCGCTCGCGCTACGTGGGTCTAGGCTATCCTTTATTTTCCAGTCGTCCGTGACCGTGGATTCGTTCGTGCGTGCTTGAAGCTCCCCCTCTCCTCATATAATCACGACTCCCGAATATCTGCCATGTATTTCACTTGAGACTTGAGCCTGGCGATGATGGCGAATTTCGCTGGAGCCCGTCGTAATAAAAATAAGGAATGCAGCTTCCAGATGATGAAGGCTGATAACGTCCTTCTTCCGTCTGTTTGTTCAGCCTGTCCTGCACGTTTCCCTATAAAAAGTCGGACCTATAACGCTCCACTGTGCTGTGCGCAAAGGCAGTACCGTTAATTTGCCGCTGCGTTGGTTGTGCGGTGGGCCCAATGGGTGGGGTGATGTCACTCTCAGGACTTCAGCGCCACACCCACACTGCAAATAAATATCTCAAATAAACATCGACCACTGAAGTGCAGCTGTTTGGGTGTGTCTTGAAGCAGTTCTGCCAACATGACAGAAATAATCCCAGGGACGTTAGGTTGAATAGTGCTTCCGTCTCCCTTGTGAGTGACTATAGGCCAGCGGATCCCAACCAGGGGTACTGGGCCGGTCCGCAAGGGGTAATTAAGAAGACTCATGAGACCTAAATATTCTGGTAAAATACACTAGAGGATAATGTAGGGGTACTGATTGTATGGCAAAATTCAATAGCGGGTGTAACAACCAAAAAAGGTTGAATACCTGCTATAGCTACCCACATCATCACACTCCCACGCTAAATATTTTCCAATATCCCATTTTCAGGCCCGGATAGACAGCAGTACATTTGGGAGGTAATAAAAATAAATTGGACTTAAATAATGCTTTTCAAGAATTCTAACTTACTGTAAATTGTATAATATACAAAAAACTAATTAACAATAAAATGTATTATTTGAAAATTATGTACCCTTGTTTGGGACTCGAAGACATGTGCAGCTACTCGAAGACATCTTTCATTTTTTTCAATAGGTTCTCATATATTGTGTTCATGGGAAGACCCTAATCCACAGTAAACCTCTGACTGAGAGCTACCAAGCAGGAAGGTCAAAGGTGCCCTGCCTAGGAGACATGAGGGATGTTAAGCAGCTCAGGCTAAAGAAACTCCACCCATTGTTCAGAATCAGCTAATCAAATTATAAATATTACACTAACTTATAGCTTCCTAATTAGTAAGATGTCACATGGGTTCAGGAAGCTAGCATTTATCCTTGTAGTTATCGTTGTTGTTATCATTGTAGTTAGTTTGTAGTTATCCTTGTAGTTATCCTTGTAGTATCCTTGTAGTTATCCTTGTAGTTATCCTTGTAGTATCCTTGTAGTTATCATTGTAGTTAGTTTGTAGTTACCTTGTAGTTATCCTTGTAGTATCCTTGTAGTTATCATTGTAGTTATCCTTGTAGTTATCATTGTAGTTATCCTTGTAGTATTCTTGTAGTTTTCCTTGTAGTTATCCTTGTAGTTATCCTTGTAGTTGTCCTTGTTGTTATCCTTGTAGTTATCCTTGTAGTATCCTTGTAGTTATCCTTGTAGTTATCCTTGTAGTTATCCTTGTAGTATCCTTGTAGTTATCCTTGTAGTTGTCCTTGTAGTTATCCCTGTAGTTATCCTTGTAGTTATCCTTGTAGTATCCTTGTAGTTATCATTGTAGTTAGTTTGTAGTTACCTTGTAGTTATCTTTGTAGTATCCTTGTAGTTATCCTTGTTGTTATCCTTGTAGTTAGTTTGTAGTTATCCTTGTAGTTATCCTTGTAGTATCCTTGTAGTTATCCTTGTAGTGATCCTTTTAGTATGCTTGTAGTTATCATTGTAGTTATCCTTGTAGTTGTCCTTGTAGTTATCCTTGTAGTTATCCTTGTAGTTGTCCTTGTAGTTATCCTTGTAGTTATCCTTGTAGTTATCATTGTAGTTATCCTTGCAGTTAGTTTGTAGTTATCCTTGTAGTATCCTTGTAGTTATCCTTGTAGTTAGTTTGTAGTTATCCTTGTAGTTATCCTTGTAGTTATCATTGTAAAAATTTCAGTCTCTCGATGTGCAAAACTGATAGAGACATACCCCAAGCGATTTATAGCAGTAATCGCAGCAAAAGGTGGCGCTACAAAGTATTAATGTATAATTTTGCTCGCCCAATTTGTCAGTTTTTTATTAGTTAAAAAAGTTAGAAATATCCAATAAATTTCGTTCCACTTCATAATTGTGTCCCACTTGTTGTTGCTTCTTCACAGAAAATTACAGTTTTATATCTTTATGTTTGAAGCCTGAAATATGGCAAAAGGTCGAAATGTTCAAGGGGCCGAATACTTTCGCAAGGCAATGTAGCAGTTACCTAACATGTGGATCAGAATGTCTGGTGGATGCCCTAAAATGTTATCTCTTTAAATATAATTATTTCAATATTATTGGATTATGGTTACATTTAGTTTAAGATTAGGTTTAGGGCTAAGGTTATGGCTAATTATCTGGACTGTGCTTACAAGTTTATTATTTCAAGTAGGTTTGGCTAAAGAAGAGGAATTAGTGGAGTTGATGAAACCAGTGCAGACCTAGATTAACCTCAGGCTGTTGTGAGGTGGGCAAGTCGCCAACAAAGTCTCAAGAATTTCACCTACCTCTGCATTTAATCAAGATTATTTTAGTCATCACTTGTGCCTGTTACATGTGTTCCTAGAGAGATGCTTGGAAAAAATATATCACCAACCAATCCCATGGATGTCTGCTTCCAGGGCAGAGTAAGTGAAACTCATTGCCAAGTGTAAACTGTGCAGTAGGAAAATGCAAGAAAACGAAAATCAAAAGATAGTTATTCTTTTTTTATTAGGAATAACACATAGTAAAGAGATTTTTGCAATAAATTCTACAAACGTTATGCACCAAACATAAAACCATAATAACATGACATGTTAGAAATATTTAAATTCGCTGAAACATTACAAATTTCAGTACAATACCAGTATACACTTTTCGATATTTAAGGGAAAGTATTGGAATGCGTCCTCGCCCTGCAACGTCATCAAACGTCGACAGATGCAACTTCATTTTGTTGTTTAGATGATGGCGTCGGTGGATTTAAGAGGTAGCGAACTGTTCCTTTCATTGATTGAAAAATGTATTATGCATGTACCTGATTTATTTGAAATGTATAAAATAACGGGAAACACTAATGTTAATCTTGTGACGCGTCTTACATATAAAGGATAATAGTTAGATTAAGCTTTCAGGACAATAATCTTAATTGAGAGCAAAACGCTAGCCATCGAACGGTTATACTGTACCTACCTACATACAATTTTGTTGTCACAATGCTCAGCCAGTATTTATCAACATAGGTGGTCACGTTATACACCTTTCTTGTAATTATATTTTAAAGTTATACTGTAACTGCTGCCTTCTTTCTCTAGATAACAACCTTCTAGGGATCTCGTGGGTCGACAGTGGCTGGGTGCCCATTCTCAATCCTGGAAATGTCCTTGACTATTTCTCGGAGAGGAGTAATCCGTTCTACGACCGCTCCTGTAACAACGAGGTGGTCAAGATGCAGCGGCTGAACATGGAACATCTGAAGTAAGTGTTTCAGTTTTCTGGATTTGGATATTGCTGATTTACTGGTGAGTGTGTGATGTCTAGGTATTATCAAACGTCTCCTGAGGACCCATAACGTCGCCTAAAAACAACAGTCGTCCACGTTTGTAAGTTTCGTGAGATAATCTAATTATTTTCAGGACACCTGAATTTCCTTTCAGGTAAAAGCATTGGAAAGCGGCGAAACGTAAAGGGTATTAATAACACCTATTAAAACACAGACGAAGCTAAGGGAACCCAAGCCATTGTATCAGATTTATCCTACAGCCAGGACACCTGAATAAACTCTTCAAATAATGATGAAGCATGTTCCAAATTTATTATAGGGTATATATGATATAACTGTAAAATATGTTTGCAAGCTGTTCCCTCAACAATGCTGTAATACATGAACCAGTGTAGATAATAAATGTACAGATGAATGGTGGATTCATTCAGTATTGAAAAGGTAATATAAGTGCAAAACAATAGAGCTTTCAGGTAGAGCTTTCAGGACAGCAGCTTTTGTACAGTAAAGTCCCAGTTGTTACACTACACTGTTCCTGACACAGGTCAAGACAATAGACCTAGTCCCATGAAAAGTCTGTTGAAAATGCTTTTTGGTCAAACAATGTGTTTGTGAATCTCTCTAATAATTGAAACTGTCAAACTCCAGTGAGTAGGGAGTCATACTTGTAGTTAAAAGGTTGCCGGTTCAAGTCCAGAGAAGGCCAAATGTACTTGTAGATGAGCAAGGCACTTACGCTAAATTGCTCCAGGCGATGTTGTCCTTCTACTTACCATAGGTTTCACTTGATAAGATGAAATATGTAATAATGTGGATCCTGCTGTCTGTGTAACTGTGTTTCTTCCAGTCAGATTGTAGGAGTGGAGTACATCCTCCTCCACGCCCAGGAGCCCATACTCTACATCATCAGGAAACAACAGAGACAGTCCCCCACGCAAGGTGGCCACAGACAGCACACACACACACACACACACACACACACACACACACACACACACATGGGTGCACTCACACACACACAGGCAAACACACAGGCACAAACTCAAACACACAGGCACACACACAGACATTTTTTTGAAACATTACTTTCATAGTATTAGATCAAACGCACATCCTAAATCGGGTGCAGGGCTATGAATATGACAGATAAAAGAAAAGAACACGTGTATGCTCTACCACGTATATTTATTACACTAAAATGACACTGTTTTGATCTACAAAGATCTTCGTCAAGACCTGAAAAGATACGTGGTGGAGCATACACACGTGTGCAGGTTCTATTCTTTTATTTATGAATCATTAATTTGACAGACATTTTTCTGTTAAGACTGTGTGGTAATTATGTGTCCTTAATTCCAAACTTACTTTTGAACGTGTTTATTTTTTCTTCTCCAGTCATTCCTCTGTCGGACTACTACATCATAGCAGGAGTGGTGTATCAAGCTCCTGACCTGGGATCTGTTATCGGCTCCAGAGTGGTGAGAGCCAGCATAGAAATACAACCACTAGACAGGTTTTAGGGCTCCTGACCTGGGATCTGTTATCGGCTCCAGAGTGGTGAGAGCCAGCATAGAAATACAACCACTAGACAGGTTTTAGGGCTCCTGACCTGGGATCTGTTATCGGCTCCAGAGTGGTGAGAGCCAGCATAGAAATACAACCACTAGACAGGTTTTAGGGCTCCTGACCTGGGATCTGTTATCGGCTCCAGAGTGGGGAGAGCCAGCTTAGAAATACAACCACTAGACAGGTTTTAGGGTATCCCTTTTAATCCAAATAATTTGAATGGCAAACCTTGAAATACTATCTGTAGATGTGTTTATTTGAGTGATAAACTGATTTATATAAAATCTTATTGGTAATGTGGTATCAGTATGTTTTGTATATATTTTGTATATTTCATACACAGCTGTTCTGACCATCGTAATGTAAAAAAAATCTGTATCGGGGTGTTGGAGTCGTATCTCATTCCTCACCAGTAGTGGATGTAACATTTCAACACTGAATAATAAGAAATGTCTTGAATGATTTGTGAGATGAGGTTGTGTGATTATTATGTAATAATAACTATAATGTCTGTTTAGCTATCCAAACCCAGTTACAGTTGTTTTTGGCCTTTATTTTAACTATGTCGGTCCCAGTAATCAAACCCACCACCCTGGTGTTGCAGGGCCTTGCTCCTGGTCAGCAGCGGGCCATGTGTATGCATCCTATTCATGGCTGATGTTGTTTATTGTGTCCCCACAGCTGTCTGCTGTACACGGCGTACAGTCTGCCTTCGATGAGGCCATGTCCTACTGCCGCTACCACCCCTCTAAAGGCTACTGGTGGCACTTTAAAGACCAGGAAGAGAGAGGTCAGTTAAAGGGGAGGAGTCACTGCTTAATTCAGGAAAAGAGGTCAGTTAAGGGGGAGGAGTCACATATTCTTAAAAAGTAACCCTCACCCATAGTTAAAGGGGAGGAGTCACCTCTTCATTCAGGAAGAGAAGTTAGTTAAAGGGGAGGAGTCACTGCTTAATTCAGGAAGAGAGGTCAGTTAAGGGGGGAGGAGTCACGTATTCCTAAAGAGTAACCCTCAACCTCAGTTAAAGGGGAGGAGTCACCTCTTCATTTAGGAAGAGAGGTCAGTTAAAGGAGAGGAGTCACTGCTTAATTCAGGAAGAGAGGTCAGTTAAGGGGGGAGGAGTCATGTATTCTTAAAGAGTAACCCTCACCCTCAGTTAAAGGGGAGGAGTCACTTCTTCATTCAGGAAGAGAGGTCAGTTAAAGGGGAGGAGTTACTGATTAATTCAGGAAGAGTTTTTTTGTATTTTATTTATTTAACCTTTATTTAACCAGGTGGGCACGTTGGGAACAATTTCTCATTTAAAACGACGACCTGGCCAAGATAAAGCAAAAAGGTGCAAGTACAGACAGTGTTACACGAATACAAATACACAAGAATTACACAAAGGGTAGGGTAAGAATAAAGATAAAAATATACAGTCAGAATTGAACGAGGTAAGTACATGTACAATTAGTGCAAAGAAATCAGAGATGCAGAGGTAGATTGAATTATTATACAAGGTGGCAGGCAAATACAATGAATAAATTAACACTAGTATGACAAAAAAGTGTGCAAATGGTAACAGTGCAAATATCAATTGGTAAATAATATATTCCAAAAATATATATAATACTGTCAGTATATACAGAAGTGCTTATTTGGCATAATGCTACGGTAGTGGATCAGATAGGGAAAGGTAGTGCACATGTGAAGGGGGGGGTCAGCAGGTGTAATGGTCAGACAGAAGCTCTGATAATTGTGATTTATAGGAAGTGAGGGGGACAGTGGTCACAAGTTTCAGAGTCTTCTGTAGCTCGTTCCAATCGTTAGCTGCGGCGAACTGGAAGGAATTTCGGCCAAGAGAGGTGTGGGCTTTAGGAATGATCAGGGAGATGTAACTGGATGAGCGCAGATTACGGGAGGGTGAGGCAATGGTGAGGAGTGAGTTCAGGTAAGGGGGGGGTTTTCTTAGGATTGATTGGTAAATTAGGTGATACCAGTGGGTCAGGGGCCGAGTGTGTAATGAGGGCCAGCCCACTAATGCATATAGGTCACAGTGGTGGGTGTTAAATGGGGCATTGGTAACAAATTGAATAGCACTATTATTGACTATGTCTAGCTTTCTATGTAGGGAGGTAGAGGCAGTTCTGTAAATGACATCCCTGAAATCAAGGATTGGAAGGATGGTCATTTTTACCAGGGTCTTTTTGGCAGCATAGGTGAAGGAGGCCTTGTTTCTAAATAAGAAGCCAATTCTAGATTTTATTTTCGATTGGAGTTTGTTAATGTGAAGCTGGAATGAGAGTGAACAATCTAACCAGATACCTAGGTATTTGTAGGTGTCCACGTATTCCAGTTTGGACCCATCCAGAGTGGAGATGCTTGTCAGGTTGGCGGGTATGGGAAGTGTGCGGTTGAAAAGCATGCATTTAGTTTTGGTGGGGTTTAAGAGCAGTTGAAGGTTATAGAAGGCATGTTGAATGGAGTCGAAGCTCTTTTGGAGGTTAGTTAAAACAGAGTCCAATGAAGGGCCGGATGTGTATAGAATGGTGTCATCTGCATAGAGGTGAATCTGAGAGTCACCGGAGGCACGAGTGACATCATTAATATACACAGAAAAAAGTGTTGGCCCAAGAATCGAACCCTGTGGCACCCCCATAGAGACATCCATAGGTCCAGACAACAGACCCTCAGATTTGACATGTTGAACCCTGTCAGTGAAGTAGTTGGTGAACCAGTCGAGGCAGTTGTTGGAAAAGCCAAGGCTGCGGAGTCTACCAATAAGGATGTGATGATTGACTGAGTCCAACGCCTTGGCTAGGTCAATAAAAACAGCGGCACAGTAGTGTGTTTTTTATCAATGGCATTTGTGATATCGTTTAAGACCTTGAGTGTGGCAGAGGTGCAGCCATGGCCAGCGCGGAAACCTGATTGCATAGCAGAGAGTGTGCTGTTGGATTCTAAATGTTTAACAATCTGATTGTTAATCTGGCTTTCGAAGACTTTAGAAAGACAGAGCAAGATGGATATGGGTCTGTAACAGTTAGGGTCGAGAGTGTGTCCCCCTTTGAAAAGAGGGATGATTGCAGCTGTTTTCCAGTCTTTCGGGATCTCTGAGGATACGAGAGAGAGGTTAAACAGGCTAGTAATGGGAGCTGCAATGATTGCTGCAGAGAGCTTTAGAAATGACAGGTCCAGATTATCTAGCCCAGCAGATTTGAAAGGGTTTAGCTTTTGCAGTTCTCTTAGGACATCAACTAATTGAATTTGGGAAATTGGGAAGGCTAGGGGATGGTACTGCATAGGGTGGGGAACAGTCAACCGGGGGTGGGCCAGTGGCCAATGTGAGGTTAGCCCGGTGAAACGCATGGCCAGCCATACCAAAATGTTTATTAAAATGATCAACTATGGCAGTTTTGATTGTGGTGATAGTGTTGCCTAGTCGTAGAGCAGAAGGCAGCTGGGAGGAGGAGTTCTTATTCTCCATGTTCTTCACCGTGTCCCAGAACGTTTTGGAATTGGTGCTCAAGGTTGCAAGTTTTTGTTTGAAATGTTGTTTTGTTTAATTGTTCCTTACTTCCAAGAAGTGCTGGATGTCATACGGATTTTTTTAGGCTAAAGCGGTGCGCCACAGGGTGTTTTTTTGTTGGGCTAGTATGGTCAGGTCTGGAGTAAACCAAGGGCTATATCTACTTTTGGTTCTAAACTTTTTGAGTAGGGCATGTTTGTTTAAGACTGAGAGAAAGGCGTTTTTAAAGAATGTCCAGGCATCCTCGACTGTAGGGATAAGGTCAATATCCTCCCAGGGTATCCGGACTAGGTCAGCTAGGAAGGCCTTTTCACTAAAGTGTTTCAGAGAGCGTTTTACCGTAATGACTGGAGGTAGTTTCCCTTATTCATATTATTTAGGTTGTATCTGGTAGGCTCATTGACAATTTGCGTCAATGAGCCTACCAGTTGTCAGTTAAGGGGGAGGGGTCACATATCCTTAAAGAGTAACCCTCACCCTCAAGTTCAGCTTTGGCCCGCCCCTAGCCATGGGAAATGGGGGGGAAGGGTAGCCGCCTGTCTTGGAACCTCAAAACCCCTGGCCCAGATTCTGAGAGTCACTTACTGGTTTGTATTGTCCCTACTCACCACACTACCTTCACACTGACAAACATGTGTGCTGAAACAAGCATGTTACATTATATCTGTTTCTGTTAAGCTGCAGTCACAATGCATGCATCCATTCTGTTGTATAGTGCTGAATTCAGATGTACATTTTGTTGTATGAACAGTAGATTTTATTTGCATTCGGACTATGTTTTATTTGTAAATTACCACATAGACGCTTCCTTTATTGTTTTTCAATTTGAACCATAGCCTATAAGGAAGAAGGCATTCCTCTGACCATGCCAAACAAGCTTATTTCTTAAAAACGCAACACAGATCCTTTCCACTCCCCGACCAGTTCTGGTAAGAGGTTGTGTTTGGTGATTGCTTTCAATGCTGATGGAAAACGGTGAAAACCATATCCTTGAAAAGCGCTGAGTTCTGCTGTTTTTTCTGCACTGTGTTGCTCAGTGACTTTATATTACTGAAAACTGGATCGACATTTTACGCTCGATTTGGTGGCAAATGTCTGAAATCAGTATCAAGAGTTCTAAGCTCTGTTTTTAGTTTAGACTTTATTAATAATTAATCAATATTTATTAATGATCAATCAATGTTTATTAATGATCATTCAATGTTTATTAATGATCATTCAATGTTTATTAATGATCATTCAATATTTATTAAAGCTGCATTGTGTAAGATCTGCTCCCATCTACTGGTGAAAATGTATATGACAAGCAACCGTGTTATTATACCAGCAACGTGAACCTGGGATATTCGTTTTTTCTTTCAAAACAATAGCGCTTGTTTTGATTCATTGCAATAGTCATTGTTAATTCACTACACAGCCCGTGAATTATAACCAAATGCAATTGTATTGTGTGTAAAGAAACAATAAGAGCATGTGATAGCAAAAATAATAATTTAACATAAAACAATAAAAGTAACAAATATGTTTTACACACAGTTTGAATATATTGTCAGTGTCTGATGTGAAAACACGATTACATTTGAAACATTCACTAGAGTCTGTTTTATTCAAACAGAATACTAATTTTAGCAAAACATGGACACTACCTATGCAATGAATAAACAATGATTATTGCAATGAACCACA
>JACXGM010016936.1:0-20093 GCA_016801145.1 Umbra pygmaea
ATATACAACCACCTTGTCTAGGAAAATACACCTACACCACTATATACAACCACCTTGTTTAGGACAATGTTGGACAATAGGACAATTGTTTTTGGATTGATGTTTCATCAGCTCATAGACCCGTAATATTGGTACAGTGAGGAACTGTTGAAATCTTTCAGTTGATATTGTTTATTATGAGACATTCCTGGTTTTCAAGCATTGGCAGACAGATCATTCAGTTCTCTTTTGATTAATTACCTCACCCAGTTTTGTCTCAAAGCTGCAATTGCTTCATTATACATTTGTATAAATACAAAATCTTGATGGCCTTCTGTTTATCCATTAGTTCCAAAATCTTTGGTTAAAAGAAGATGAATGTTCCTATATTCCATGGTCCATGACAATCTTTTAGTGATGTATTTTCTCTCAGGTAATTTGTTTAAATGTTCCACTAATAACCCTAACCAAGAGGTAGAGCATACTGCACTTTTAATTTACAAGAAATTACTTGAAGATAGATCCATACTTAATACTTGGAATACTTCATATGTATTATAAGAATATTTTAAACCCAGAATCAGTAAGTGAAAAGTAAATAGCATTCCCCTGGAGCAACTTAGGTTAAAGTGCCTTGCCCAAGGACACAACAACATTTGGCACAGTCAGGATTTGAACCAGATAACTTCCGACTACAAGTCTGACTCCCTAACCTCTGAGCCATCTGCTCCACAATAAATGTATCTTTTGTGGTTGTGCATATTGTGTGATAATTGCGACTTCACAAAAAACATGCCTATATTAACAGTCCTTTCAATACATGCTGTGACAAAGTACGAATGATTTGAAATCTCTCTCTACTGAAGCATGGTTGAAACATATCTCATTGTTCTACAAATGTCTGTGAGAAGCTCCCTGCCCCTCCAGATTGCTTCACAGTCCCGTCTTCTGGGGACACAGAGTCGGTGCGGCCAGCTCTCAGTGACTCCAAGTCCCAGGTGTTTGTATGTTTTGTGTCTGTTTCAGTTTCCCAGATTCTTCACTACATGCCATTTCACCACCCAATGGATTGCACTGATCACAGTCAACGACACACACCGAACTTCAATCTACAATTCTTGGTTTTGACTGTCGGACATTGTTTTGCTGTTAGTTGCTGTATGTTGTGTTGTGCTACGTTCCTATTCTAACTTACAAGTCTTCTCAGACCACTGAGGTCCCTTTGTTTTGTACGAGAGTTTTTCATGGGTAAACATTGTTTTTTTTCAACTCCTTCGCAGTTGTCTCATGTTCTCCCTGCACTTGCAAACTGTTACAGCTGTATCTTGGTGTGCCCTTTAAAAATTATAGTCTAATACATCTAACTGGTATTTATATAAAAATAACTAATTAGCCTTTTTATCTTGAATTCTTGACTTCCCTATTAGCCACACAATATTTGTATTTTATAGATGATAATGAGTTGGCTGTGGGCATGCTTCCAACAATTAATTTGTTACGGAGTCTTCCAAACTGTTGTGAAGTTTGAAACATTAAAATGTGTATTGGGAATTGTTTAACATCACAGGAATTCCCAAAAATTCAGTCAGTCGACTGGCCTCGGTGTGTTCTTGATAAAGTCATCAGCAGTTGATGGGAACCACATGCCAGCACTCTGTTCCAATGAACCATTAAGTTTAATGGAAGACTTGAAAAATGACACGGACCCTATCAAAGTGAATTCTATTGTGATGTATGCTGAAGAGCTGAGAGTGTTTCTCCCTCTGTAAGTGCTCCATCTTTCTTAGGCTATTAGAACATTTGGCTTACGCTAGCTGTTGAAAGAGGCTTGACAATGGATAAGTTCAAGAATGGCATCATTTCCCTGCATGTTTGAAGGTAACAAGTATCACTCAGCAAAGTGAAGCAGTTAGTGAGGTATTTGTCTACACTACTTGTACTCATGCTTAAACTTCGTTGTCAAGTTAAGAAAGAGAAACGTTACCTTTTAGTTTGTGCTACTTGTGAATATTCAATTTGAATAAAGTATCCTATTATGTTGTGTATTTTACAATAAAGATTTTTTCAATCCAAACTCCTTTGAATTGTACTTTTGTTTAGGAGTGAAAACACTTTACGTATCTTGCTAATGTCATGGGTGGAGCTTGGCTTTCACTCTCATGGACTTGAGGGGAATGAAGTCACTCCGATGTGACATCTTACATCAAACATTTATGCATAGATTAATGCTTTGTATACTATTCAGCAGGTTTTTTAGATATTATATCAATTACGGTGAACAAACTGTTGGAAAAAATATTCAATATTTAGGACCCCAAAACTGTATTTGTGATAAAGATGTCTAAAATTGGCATTTGGAAATACATTGTTCTTGAAAAATGTATTCTATCATGTTTTGTTTGTTTGGCTTAAAAATATCAGTATCAGTACCAGATAGTTAGGGAGACTAGTAGTCGAAAGTTAGCTGGTTTGATTCCCGGCTGTGCCAAATACCGTTGTGTCCTTGGGCAAGGCACTTCACCCTAAGTTGCTGCAGGGAGAATGTTCATGTACTAACTGTAAGTTTCTCTGGATAAGAGTGTCTGCTAAATGACAAAAATGTACCAGTATCAAGCCACAGATTTGTAGATGTTCTCAAAAAGACATTGTGTTATCATCAAAAACATAAATAGTGACAATATACTCTTCTAGACCTGATTTCATGCCATAATATTCACATATTGGTCAACTGGAAATGTGAATGCTACATATTTAAATGTTACTGTTTTTTTACCAGGCAAGTTGACTAAGAATCAAGTGATATTTGCATCGGTTGTACCAACTGTTTGAGAGTGACTTGTCTTCGCACCACCAGCCCTGGCTCCCTGTGCATCTTCAAGTCCATCCTTATCAGTGTTGGGGAAAGTACTTCTCCAAAATAGTAACTATGTTACGTAACTATGCAACTCTTTTTTGGAAGTAATTAAACTACTTTAAGTTATTTGTTGACAATGCTATTTTACATAGGCGTTTTGGTGTGTCTAGGTTTAGTATCCTACAATACTCATTGAACAAAAACATAAATTGAATAACCTTTTCCAAGTATTTGAACGATTTGAATGAAGTTCATGTTGTTACAGAAACAACCTGGGAGCAATTAGGGTTAGCTGTCTTGCTCAAAGACAGAGCTATAGAGGCTTCATTTATGCTGGGTTCACACTAAAAGATTTTTTAAATCATATAAGATTTTCAAAATGTGAGAGACCACAAACACTAGGACAAGAAATCCTAGGTTTAACCGTTTTGCTCCTATAGTGTTTGGTGTGCCATGATGTGACAAAGACAGCACACCACACACAAACAGATTTTTAACCAGAGTCCCGACTGTGAACACGCAAAATCTCTCGAGACTTCAAAACGAGCATGACCAACTCTTCTCCTTGTCCAGTCTATTATGGTGGTTTTACACGACAGATTGTATAAACGTTTGTGTTGTTGCCACAAATCGACAAGCTGGTCCTCCATCTCTGCTGTCCAAATCCATTTAACTTAAGATGCACCATGACTGCGTTTTTTATGCTTCCGTCTTTTGTCAGCTTGCTTTCTGATTGGATATTGTTTCGTTTCACGTGATAATCTCCAGATCGTGCGCGGGTTTGTCCTCGGGGTTACCCCCACACATCAGGATTTCTGATCGCGATCGGGGTGGCCTCCACCTTCTTACGAGCAGGTTCGGTCACTCAACACACCTCACACCAAGAGAAAATCTGATAAAATAATCTGTAGAACCATCAAGATAATCGGGACATACCTAGGATTGTCGGAAGGGGGAAAATCGGCCCAAATTCAGCCTGATTATCTTGTGGTGTGTACCCAGCATTAGAGAGTCAGAGGGGGGTTTCGAACTAGGGTCCTAATGAAGCCTAATCAGAGGTCAAAACCAACTAGGCTACCTTGATACCCCTAGATAGTGATTGCCTGATTATGTTGGGTGCAGACTTGTGTGGTAACTACTTTCTCTGGACATGATCCAATTGACAAATTTAATCATAGGCTATTTCTGTTCAAAGTGTGAATGTTTGTTTGTAAAAGAAATTCCATCTGAATGTCTGAATATAAAACCAAACCTTGGTAAAGAAATACAGATAATATGAATGAATTTGAGTTACATACAATATGCAATTGGATTTGACTCCTAATGCTACTGTAATTAATGGAGACAAATGGAGAAAACTTTGAGCAGGCCTGAACCAGAAATATTGAGTCGACAGGGTACAGTCTGGAACATCTGTTGGGTGACAGAATTATAGGCAGACATTTTGAGCGCATGTTTCCTGAATCCTGGCACACCTTAATGCACGTAAAAAGCAAGTGAAAACAACCATAATATGCATTCTCATCGGCTGTTAAAGCACATTGAACTTTTTCTGTGACATTATGCACGTTTTCAAGCCAAGTTTATTGGAATAACCGGCAAAAATATAACTTGAAAATGACATACCTCCATAACTACCATTTCAGGTTTGAAATAATGCTAATATTTCCAGCTGTTAAAATTTATTCTTCCAGTCTATGTATTCTTGCATTTTAACTAACCCTCAAATTGCATATGCATTCCTATTTAAGTCCGTGCATTCCTATCATAGTCCTTTTTTTGATTGGCATGGAAGCACACTAATGAAATTTGGAATAAAAAACAACAAGTTAATACATTATTAACTTGTCTTTTAAAATAGAAAAAGGGAAATAATATTGTAAATGTTACTGTCTCGTTTTAAATATAACTATTAACTAATTATTTGAATTGTCAAACTAACACGTTAGGTTGCTTATTACAACAAAAAAGTAATCTGACTACTGTAACAGGCTACATTCCCTAAACTGGTCCTCATACAACAAAGTTGTACTCCTTCAGCTATTACTAGACTCACTTTATAAGATCCAGAGGAAGAGAAGAAGAAATGTTGAGCACGGAACATCACAGGCTGCAGCCATGTTTTTTGATTGATCTATAGCCAAATGTGAAGTCTGTAATTGTGACAGGCTGGATTGGTTCAATAACAACTGCTTTTTATTAATGTGTTTCAGGGCAACTCAAGACTAGGCCCTGGCAGGGTTTGTTAAAGTGAATGAACCAAGGGAATGGCTAGTTGAAGAGCAATGAGGCCAGAGTGCGATATCGCTCTTTCATCACATGCCCTGGTTCCTGGTCAGGACACCTTGTTGGGAGTGCTCTCCATCGGATACAGACTGCTCTGGTGGATGTTCACTAAACACTGAGCAGAGATCCATCAGATTCAAGAGCCAGAAGTTTTCTTTGAACTTCTTCAGTCCAGTTGCTTGTCAATTTAGCCTTTAAGTGTTGTTAAAGCAAATGCAAATTGGCCATCTTTTGGAAGGTGAAGAGTGCTTGCTTATGACCGGAATAAAGTCTGGTGTGTACATCTAGTAACAGTTTGATTTTTTTAAAATATATTTTTAACATTATAATATAAACTGAATATAAAACTAGAGATGTAAGGTTTTGTCTGAATTTCTGCACGTTTGTCAGTTTTTAGGATATGAAATAATCATGCTTTAAGATATTCCTATTACGTCTATGAACCATGACATTTTCTTTTATCCTCCAATATGTTTTTGGTTTGATTTCTCTTTTTTTTTAAGTGAGTTTCTAGCTAAGTTTCCTCTGATGAGAAACTAGCATTCTGACATATAATATAATTTCACCCCAGCAAATTGGTTCTCCCCACCAAAAATGGACACATATTAAACCACGCTTAAAATCCAAAGTAAAATCCGTCAAACTCAGAACATCACCACCGCTTCTCAAATTATTTGACCCGGTGAGCTGGTTTGTCAGGGTACACTGCAACTTTGCCAGTAAAAAAGCAGAATAAATATCAGGCTTAAGTGTTCTGCAAATTCCCTATCAGTGGCTCCTGAGAGTATAATGCACATTTCCTGGCAGAAAAATAAATTATGAATTTAAAATATTTGTGGTTGTGTGCCTTGCTACCAGAGCATCTGTTTGGGATGATTTTTATTTTCCTTCATTAGATTTGCCTTCTCCTTCGTGATATGAATCACTTGAACTTTTTCGATGAGAGCCACAGGATATGCAAATGCATTCTGCATGCCAAAGTTGGTTATGGCTATTATCAAACTTTCAGCAATTATTTAGGCCTTTTTGAAGCATGCTTTGATCAGACATTGGAGAGTATGCAAAGAGTTCTCAAGCATTTATACAGTGCCTTGCGAAAGTATTCGGCCCCTTTGAACTTTTCGACCTTTTGCCAAATTTCAGGATTCAAACATAAAAATATGAAACTGTATTTTTTGAAGAATCAACAACAAGTGGGACACAATCATGAAGTGGAACAAAATTTATTGGATATTTCCCCAAAAAAAAAAAAAGAAAAATTGGGCGTGCAAAATTATTCATTAAGTTAATACTTTGTAGCGCCACCTTTTGCTGCGATTACAGCTGTATGTCGCTTGGGGTATGTCTATATCAGGTTTGCACATCGAGAGACTGAAATTTTTTCCTCCTTGCCCATTCCTCCTTGCAAAACCGCTCGAGCTCAGTGAGGTTGGATGGAGAGCGTTTGTGAACAGCAGTTTTCAGTTCTTTCCACAGATTCTCGATTGGATTCAGGTCTGGACTTTGACTTGGCCATTCTAACACCTGGATATGTTTATTTGTGAACCATTCCATTTTATATTTTGCTTTATGTTTTGGATCATTGTCTTGTTGGAAGACAAATCTCTGTCCCAGTCTCAGGTCTTTTGCAGACTCCATTCTTCCAGAATGGTCCTGTATTTGGCTCCATACATCGTCCCATCAATTTTAGCCATCTTCCCTGTCCCTGCTGAAGAGAAGCAGGCCCAAACCATGATGCTGCCACCACCATGTTTGACAGTGGGGATGGTGTGTTCAGGGTGATGAGCTGTGTTGCTTTTACGCCAAACATAACATTTTGCATTGTTGCCAAAAAGTTTGATTTTAGTTTCATCTGACCAGAGCACCTTCTTCCACATGTTTGGTGTGTCTCCCAGGTGGCTTGTGGTAAACTTTAAACAACACTTTTTATGGATATCTTTCAGAAATGGCTTTCTCCTTGCCACTCTTCCATAAAGGCCCGATTTGTGCAGTATACCACTGATTGTTGTCCTATGGACAGACTCGCCCACCTCAGCTGTAGATCTCTGCAGTTCATCCAGAGTGATCATGGGCCTCTTGGCTGCATCTCTGATCAGTCTTCTCCTTGTATGAACTGAAAGTTTAGAGGGACGGCCGGATCTTGGTAGATTTGCAGTGGTCTGAAACTCCTTCCATTTCAATATTATCGATTGCACAGTGCTCCTTGGGATGTTTAAAGCTTGGGAAATCTTTCTGTATCCGAATCTGGCTTTGAATTTCTCCACAACAGTATCTCGGACCTGCCTGGTGTGTTCCTTGTTCTTCATGATGCTCTCTGTGCTTTCAAGGGGGCCGAATACTTTCGCAAGGCACTGTATATTATAGAAATATTGCAGATTATATTTGTACATGGCTCTTACTTAACATATTGAGAAATGCATAGAAATGTGTCTGCTGATTCTACATGGAAAAGATAGCATTTTGTATTTTTGTATGTACACAGTCTTTGCTTGATATAGAAATAACGTTGGTCATGATGCTTGCAGGTGTTCTTCATATTAACTGATTGGTCACAGGTGTTCTTCATATTAACTGATTGGTCACAGGTGTTCTTCATATTAACTGATTGGTCACAGGTGTGTGCTATATAGGTGCTGCATTTTATTATGTGTTTGATATCCTAAAGGAAGGAGCAAGCGTCGGAATAAAGTTTGTTTTTACATTTACTAAATCCAACAGAGTGCCTTCTTTTGAATCTTTGTGCCTAGCCGCCAATTTTAATTTTAATTTTACCACAAAAGATGAGAGAATGTGTTCAAATCAAAATAGAATGCAATCTATTTGTCACTTGCTTTGTGTAACCTACAGGTGTAGATTGCCTATAGTACTTATGAGATAAAAAGTCAGAGAAAGAGACAGGAATAGACAATAGGAAATAGTAACACAAGTAATGTATACACACACCGGCCACTGTATTAGGTACACCTGTTCACACTGTGGCATGTAAATGCATTTAGGCATGTAGACATGGTCAAGGCGATCTGCTTTAAGTCAAAGTATTAGAATGGGGAAGAAAGGTAATTTAAGTGCCTTTTTTTTTGGTGATTTTTCCAGATATTACTCCCTTCCCAATTCCCTATCTAATCCTGCCTTGTCGTCAGCTCCACAACTCCTTGTACACAGCAAAAAGTCCAGTGTTAAATTAAACCATATGTCGCCCGAGCCACCGATTCTTTTTGCACTTTTCACCCAATACAGAAGCCTTTAGTCGGATTATGCATGCAATGATTACATTCACATCTGAACACGAGGAGGATAGAAAAACTGAGTTATCTAACCCAAATCCCGGGCAGCGCTATGCCAATTTTACGCTGCCTCGTGCAGGAGATCAGAACCATGGCCATTTAAGAGACATGGCATGGATGTTGGTGCCAGAAGGGCTGGTTTGAGTATTTCCGAAAGTGTTGATTTACTGGGATTTGTTTCTAGCACAACCATCTCTAGGGGTTACAGAGAATGGTCTGAAAAAATAAATATTCATTGAGTGGCAGTTCACTTGGCAAACATGTCCAGTAATCAATATGATCCTTCCTGCCTTGTATCAATGGTTCAGGCTGGTGCTGATCTCTGAGGAATGTTGCCAGCACCTTGTTCAATAATGCCATGAGGAATTAAAGCAGTTCTGGAAGGGAAAAGTTGGTTCAACCCGGTATTAGCAAGGTGTACCTAATTAAGTGACGAGTGAATGTATACCGTACATACTGTATACTCTATATTGTTAATGTACTGTTATTTATGTGGGTAAGTTGACTAAGAAGTGTTTCTTATTTGCAGCAATGACTTGGGATCAAATTAAGTTTGACTGTCCTGCTCTCAATAAATAGCAAGTAAGAATAACAAATGTGTTTAATTTGGCTATATAACCGATACTACCGAAACCTTCCGGTTTTAAAATGACAAAACACTGACGATGCCCATTTTTTTGAAGTACCGTAGGCACCGATACTCCGATAGCAAAGATGCCAGTCTTGGCAATACTGTAGCTAGCTAGCTTTGTCAGGGGAGGATAACTGAAAATAGCAGGAAAAATCAAAAGCTAATGAAAAGGGCTTCGCCTCCAGTTGCTAGCTAGGTAGTCTGCTTCGTTCGGCGGAGGATAATATACTTTTCTAATTTTTACACTTGTTGGTGCACCGTTCCCGGAGGTACTGCAATATTTCCGTGGAGCAGACGGAGCAAGCCCCGTTTCCAAATCCCTGTTCGAAAAATCAACTTTATATATAGTTCCCCGGTGGGGAACGTATTAGATAGCTAGTAAACTGGTAAGAACATATGATTCAAAGCTTTCATTATCCAATACAATACAGCCGTATGGGACCAATGCCCAACACATTACACCCAATAATTCGCTCCGATGTGAAGCTAGCTTCTTTAGGAGCCAGCTTCTTTAGTCAATTCCCAGCCTTTCGTAGTTTCGCCTTCTAAGAAATAGCGCTTCATTCAACGCGATAAACATCGCAATCTGTATTGCTTAAATACATAAATACAAAGAGTCCTGTGTAATGCTAGCTACATTAAGGGATGCTGGTGGTAAATGTGGATATCGCATAGATCATATAAGTAATTCGCGACTTACACAATACCATGTTGACATGCTACCTTTGCTCTCCAAAAACCTTAAACTAGCCAAGGAACGGTCCGCAATTTTGTGAAAAAAATATGATTATCTTGTTAGCTGAATGGCTGCACAGCTATATCCACCGTTTTGTTTTGTACTGTTGTTGTTTTTGCACAGTACCTTTTGAAAAGCTGTCTGGAATGTGTCTGGGGAGTAGTTGTTGCACTATGAGCATTATTTGGACTTTATTGTGTTGTTCTAGGCTATATTGCACGTGTTTTTTATAGCTTGTTATATTTTTCAAGTGTTTTAATAAATGTTTCAAGTTCAAGTAGTTGGAATCTTAGAAAATCCTTTTTTTACCGTGGTATCGAAATCGGCATCGAGAATCGTGTAATTTTACTGGTATTGGCACCGACTACTGAATTTTTGGTATCGTGACACCCCTATACATATATATATATATATATATACATATAATATATATATATATATATATATATATATATATATATATATATATATATATATATATATATATATATATAATTGTTCATATACTTCATCATTTAAAAAATGTTTACATTTCTGTGATTTATGTACAAAAAAGACAGGCACCAATAGACCAGAAACAAATCCTTGTTTGGTAAAACTTAAAAAGGTAATAAAGAAAAAAGGTGTAGAAAAGCAATCATATGTTCCTCGTCTAAGTATTCCACATGTTCTATTAACCCACCCGAGTCTAAGGGGGCTTAAGTCAGCCTGGCACAATGTTGACCTTCTGGCCTCTGGAAAGGTCATACTTTGACCTACAGTGAAGTGCCTTATTGTTTTGGATTTGGAAGACCAATGGCTATACCATGGGCGAATGAAATCCAACATCCTGGGTCACTGATTTTTATGTTTTATTAAATATTTATCCCAAAATACTAAAGGACATATGTATATTGTGTGTTTTTTTATGTGTAAAAGCATGTAAACCATGATAAATAAGTCTTTTTAATGAATATTGTCAAGCCCCCAGGGCTCCTGGACCAGTATGCAATGTTTAGGGGCCATACAAACAAGTCAACATCAAAATGCTGCACCCATTTCTCACTAGATTTCTATACGTTTTTAAACCCCAGGTAATTCCCAACTCCAAAAATGGTTGTTTTATGCAGGATGATGTCCTACATCATTGTAAATTTGTTATTTTGTCATTTTCATTTCCTACTTCCTGTCTGTGATATTTTTTGTCAAAAAGAAAGACTACTCTCGGCTTTGAGGCACGATATCTCCGGCTCTGATGAACCCACAGAGATAAGCCACCACGTTAGTTGCTAGAATGTACAGTTTGCGAGAAAATCACGTTTGACGCTCGAGAGCGTCAATAGACCAAGGAGGGTTGAAACCAAAGAGCAACAAGAACACCTAAAATAGGAACTTAATCTCACGGTATCTAGAAGTCTTTGGAATTCCCTGGATGTCTCATGCTTCTTAATAAACCTGTCATAGCTTGTCAAGTCTATGATGGGTTGGAGAGGTAGTATTGTCTAATACTTTCCTTTATTTTCCCAGCTCTAATCCTGGCTAAAATATTGTCATCCAACACCATATTTAGAGATCACATGGGATAGAGAGTCTATAATTGCCTGGATGGAGCTGATATATCCCCAGACGCAAATCCATCAGTTTACCTAGTTATTGCTCAGAGGTAAAACATTTCATTTAGCTGTATTGTAATGTTTCGAATCCCACTTCTATGCAAGCAACTTATTGAACAGCCCATTATACTGTCTATACAGTAATGGTTTTATGCATAATTAATGTATAATCAGAAAATGGATCTCCTGAGTGGAATTGTAAACTGATACCAGCACAGATACATAGTGATGGGCAAACAAACCTTCATTGCAGTTCTTCTCTAGCAGCAAAATATGCTGGCATCACTCAGGATTTTCTTTTTCAAAATAAAGTCCATTTTTGTAATGCCTTGCAATGTGTTAAATTTCAATGTGGCTTTTATTTTGAAAAACGAAATTTGAGTTAGTGCTGCAAGCATTATATTCTGCTGCTAGAAATACAGCAATTAAGGTTTGTTTGCCCATCACTACAGATACATGCCTCTAATTAAGCTTGTTCTGAACAAGACTCTACCAAACAGACACAGATGGGTCTAAGCTGTGCTCTGTTTTCATTTTTTTTCTATGTCATGTTAAAAGTCTGATATAAAGTGCAAGAGAAAACACCTGATTCATTTTAATTAGGTTAGATCCAATGCATAGAAACGGGTGACTAACACAAAAGGATTGACACACAGCTTTAAAAGGTTATTTTTTAGCCAAAAAGGACTCTGGTTCAAGTCTAAGCGCTCACCTGGTGATAAGAACCTGTTGTTGTTCCCTTGAGCACAGCATCCAGGCTTAAAGGTTCAGTTTCAGAGGTCAAAAGTCTATGTGAGTCTACTATAGCAACGCAAATGCTCTTTATTAATAAAGCATGTAGCCATGTCCTTCCTCAAATGTATTCTCCATTGGGAGGCCACTGCTTAACAGACGCTTCCCATGTGTCTATATCCCGTTTACTTGTAGCTGCTTCAGAGGTATTCTGAACTGATTTGGGGGATCGTAAAGCAAATGATGAATTTGTACTCCTGTCAAGAGGGGCTGTGAGTTTAAATATTTCCTCCTGGAATCATGCAAGGGCAACATATATTCCAGCTGATTGCTACTCCCTGAACTGGGGGCAGAAGACATTGGATCATTATGGTTGAAAAGGAAATAACTTAGCCTTTGTTCCAGCTATTGTTCTGACATCTAATAGCCAGTTTGATATAATAAAGATCTATGGAGATGCAGATATTAAACATGTGTCCTATGAATGAAAAACCACAGTAGGACTTGAGTTTCTGAGAAATATATTTAATATTCATTTCAAGCCCTTGGTCAGTTTCCAGGGTTTTGAGCGTTGAAAATATTTTAATGTTTGGAATATTGTGGGGAAAATAGCTATGTCCCCCACAATGTTAGGAATAAATAAATAAACACATAAATATTTAGGATGAGATTATATTGCATTTCCACTAAATGTAGGGTATTTGCCAATTTTTTGATCCATAAAACATTTTAGGGAATCTCACACTGTTACTTTTTAATGATTAATAAATTCTGTGTTACTATAGTTGTTACTACTTTACTGATATGAACTGCAAGTTTCAAGGAGTATAGGGACAGTCCCTCTTCCCACCAGTAATGCATGGCTGCAGACGTAGAAAAGTTACAATGTAAAGTACTTTTCTGGGCTCGGCTGGGTTAACCAGTTTTCGGATATTTCTAATTAAATCCAAAATGACAAGGTAAATAAAGATTATAACTAATCATTGATAAATTATATGAAAAGAGTGAAAGAATATTAATAAAGGTCACTGGTTAGTTATAAACTCCCTTGCTGGTAAAGCTGGTAATTTACTGAGACAGAAAACACTGAGATAGGAAACACTGAGACAGAAAACACTGAGATAGGAAACACTGAGATAGGAAACACTGAGATAGGAAACACTGAGACAGGAAACACTGAGACAGGAAACACTGAGACAGGAAACACTGAGACAGGAAAAAATGGCTGACAAACACTATAGAAACTAGGACGACTATATACACTAGACTAATGACAGAACACAAAACAGGTGAGGGCAATGACAAGCACAGGAAATACCATATAATGAAGTGACTGGTACTGAAAGAGAGAATCTGAAAACCTGGAATGGACCATTCCACGGCATACATATACATATATATATATATATATATATACATATATATATATATATATATATATATATATACACACAAGCCTGGGAAACACTGGGGAACTATGTATGTAGTAACTACACAACCTTCATAAAGAATTTAAGACACTAGGGAATTATGAATGAAGCAACTAAACAATACACAGTAACACAAGGGGAATAACTAAACACAATACACAGAAACACAAGGGGAATAATTAAACACAATACACAGTAACACAAGGAGAATAACTAAACACAATACACAGTAATACAGGGGAATAACTAAACACAATACACAGTAACACAAGGAGAATAACTAAACAAATACACAGAAACACAAGGAGAATAACTAAACACAATACACAGTAATACAGGGGAATAACTAAACACAATACACAGTAACACAAGGAGAATAACTAAACAAATACACAGTAATACAGGGGAATAACTAAACACAATACACAGAAACACAAGGGAAATAACTAAACACAATACACAGTAACACAAGGAGAATAACTAAACAAATACACAGTAATACAGGGGAATAACTAAACACAATACACAGTAACACAAGGAGAATAACTAAACAAATACACAGTAATACAGGGGAATAACTAAACAAATACACAGTAATACAGGGGAATAACTAAACACAATACACAGTAACACAAGGAGAATAACTAAACAAATACACAGTAACACAGAGGAAACACTAAACACAATACATAGTAACACAGAGGAAACACTAAACACAATACACAGTAACACAGAGGAAACACTAAACACAATACACAGTAACACAGAGGAAACACTAAACACAATACACAGTAACACAGAGGAAACACTAAACACAATACATAGTAACACAAGGAGAATAACTAAACAAATACACAGTAATACAGGGGAATAACTAAACACAATACACAGTAATACAGGGAGAATAACTAAACAAATACACAGTAACACAGGGGAATAATTAAACACAATACACAGTAACACAAGGGGAATAACTAAACACATACACAGTAACACAGAGGAAACACTAAACACAATACATAGTAACACAAGGAGAATAACTAAACACAATACACAGTAACACAGAGGAAACACTAAACACAATACACAGTAACACAAGGAGAATAACTAAACAAATACACAGTAATACAGGGGAATAACTAAACACAATACACAGTAATACAGGGGAATAACTAAACACAATACACAGTAACACAGAGGAAACACTAAACACAATACACAGTAACACAAGGAGAATAACTAAACAAATACACAGTAATACAGGGGAATAACTAAACACAATACACAGTAACACAAGGGGAATAACTAAACAAATACACAGTAACACAAGGGGAATAATTAAACACAATACACAGTAACACAGAGGAAACACTAAACACAATACATAGTAACACAAGGAGAATAACTAAACAAATACTAAGTAACACAAGGGGAATAACTAAACACAATACACAGTAACACAAGGGGAATAACTAAATGCAATACAGTAACACAGGGCACATCATTACAGCACACTCTGTAAGAGTATGCCTTTAAGTTTTTTACAATATTTTGACCTATGTAAGCTGCCTACACATTGCTTGAAAATATGAAACAACACTGTAGTTCAATGCTGTGTGCTGGAAAAACATTCGGGTATTGAGATAAGTTAGGCATTATATTTATCATGCGAATGTACTGTATTTTCCGGACTATAAGGCACACTTAAAAGACTTTAATTTTCTCAAAAAACGACAGTGCGGCTTATAATCCGAAGTGCCTTATATATGCATTAATTCTGGTTGTGCTTACTGACCTCGAAGCGATTTTGTGTGGTACGCGCGCTCTGTCAAAATATTTTAGTACAACTTTGGTAAACTACAAAGCCGCACCGCTTACAGCTACCGTAGTCAGGAGCGTTGCTGAGTACTGTGCTTCACCATAATATTACAGTGTGTGTATAAGGACCCCAAAATGGCACCTGTCAAGAGACGCTTACAAAGTGGACTTTAAACTCAAGGCTGTCAGTCACGCAGTAGAATATGGCAATAGAACATTTAATAAAGTTTGACTGACTGACTCTTCTGTTTCGCTTAATGCGCCTTATAGTCCGGTGCACTTTATATATGAAAAAAGATCGAAAATAGACCATTCATTGACAGTGCGCCTTATAATCCAGTGCGGCCTATAGTGGGGAAAATACGGTAATTGTTTGTGTTATACTGTATGTACAGTAAATGGTGCATTTAAACTGCCATCACATCTCATTCAAAGAAATGTTTGCAGCTTTCCAGTTTAATATTAGATTGACAATATTATTGCCTATTGAAGACATTTGTCAAACTTAACTAATAGAATAAAATGTCTCCATTAAAGTCCTGACCTCCATTACAAGTACAGAGGAACACAATTTCAAGTGTGATCTATGGCATTTGTTCTGCCCCTGTATGTGGATCTAGTACCGTAACTGTTTGCTTTACTCCAAGTGTAAATCGTATCCCACCGCAGACCCTTTTGTTCTCTGAGAGATTAGCAGAATTTGAGCCTTGCCTTTGGATTACACGCTGGAAGAAATGTGCCTTGAAGGTTGAACGGGCCTGCGGTGCTGCCAATGCAACGCTGTCATGGTGGTGGCTGTTAATCCCCTGGCCAGAGGTAATAAAACTCTAGTTTCTACTGTACCTGCCAGCTGACCGTCTTACTATATTTGAAAGATAAATGGCATGAAATATTCGGGCCATATCAAAGCCCCAACCCGTTCATTGTGACATCAGAGCCCCCTGAAGTCAACAGGCATGAAGGACCTCTGAGCTTTGCCTCAGTTCATAGCCTTGGAGCGGATTGCTCGTAATTAAGGGTTGGGGGGAGACGAGGGAGAGGGGAAGGATTATGTCCATCACCGTACTCTGTAACTCCCCCTTTACAAGCCTGGGCACCCTTTCGATTCTCCAACTGTTGTGACTCTTGACTCTGCCGTAAAGACAGCGGTGATGTGAACACAGTACATAGTAAAAACGACTGTGTTAAGTCAACACCCTAAGTGTTAAATTAACACTCTTCAGTGTGTATATAGGTCCATTTGGACATATATAAACACTGAGAGTGTTAATTTAACACTGACGTTTTTACTGTGTACCGAAGTGTCTCTCAAATATTTATGGCTAATGATTAAAATGAATTAGTGCATGTAATTAATACATTCATGAAGATGCTGCTGGAGATGTACAATGTGTTTATTTTAATGTGAGATGAAGTTTGTTCACTGCTTTGCAGTCTTATCGGATGTCAGGCTTCTTGAGATCTAACAGTTGGATGTTTTTCTTGTGGTTCAATTGGATCTAGAATGAGGTGATAATATAGCAAGATTTTGTGTTACCATTGGCACAGTTGTAACTCACTCATTGGTTGATTTGGGGCAGTACTACAACAAACCAGAAAATGAAGAAAGCAAACATTGTAGAGTCATAATTAAAAACACACTTTGAAAGGTCAAATCAGATGGAAACAGATGAACCCAGCATCTGGATTGTACATGATGCATTATCAACAGCTGGTATGAAAAAGAAGACTGCAGAAAGTGGCTAGTAAGATTCTGTCATCAAAACAGTTATTTAAATTACAAGATTATTGAAAGATTATGTACAAAGGGTGTATAATATTATTTAAAATCCAAATTAGTGGAATACAAAGCAATTATTTTTATTTTATTATTATTTATCTTTTTCCTTAATTTTTATCCCCTCCAAATTCCCTCTAACCCTGCCTTGTTAGCAGCTCCGCAACTCCCTGGACAGATGTGGGATGGTGAGGGGCGCTCAGATGGTTCATCCAACCACATGTTGCAGAGTAGCCGATCTTTTCACACTGCTCATCCAACATGGAAGCGTTTTGTCAGATCATGTACAGGATGATTATGTTCAACAACTACAGTGCCATGCGAAAGTATTCAGCCCCAATGTTACCATATTTAGGTCATATAGTGTAATTCTATTCATGCCAATGCATGCGAGAACAACCAAGAGTACATTTTGTGTGTTTCTGTATCAGTCTGCAATTGAAATACACAAGGTCCAGAATTTAAATCGAACTCAGACCCTATCCCATATCTCCCCCTTAGGCCTCCGCTTGTTTTTCAGTCACCTTCAGTAAGGGAGTGGCCCTCGAAAAGAGAGCTATGACGGCAAGTGGTGAAATAGGGAATGGGACGACACTCTTGACACACACACGTCATCAGAAACCGACAGTCAGATCACTTTAGCTGGTTTAAGTCAGAACATTGGTTAGCAAGCTTCTAATGTTGACATTGATAACTAGTTACTACAGTGATAACAATTTCGTAACATGCAACACAAAATATTAATTACACAGTTGTCGGTTTACATGTCTTTCCCATATGCAGTTTTTTTACATAATTATTTATGTAGATATGATGTATTTGAATCTTTCCTAGCCAGTAGCCATGTTTCCTGGATTTCTGAGTTTTTGAGTGATGTTCGCAAGTTACTCTGGATAGCCCTTGTTAGCTAATGTGGTAGTGAAGGATGTCATTACGGAAGGAATGTTGAACTAGACGACATGTCCTCTCTTGGGGACACACAAAACGGAGCGGTAGGGCTAAGGGGGGTATTGGGATGGGGCCACAGTGCCCACCCCCTAGCGAGTCACTTCAATTATGTAGAATATAGCCTAAGCCCTGGGCCTAGTTAGCTATTCACTGTACCTAGTAACATTTACAAAACAGTTCACAAAACCGTCTAAGAGCTATATGACACACTGTATCTTGATTCAGTAGGTACAGATTGAACAATAATCTGTCACAGAAAAGTTTCAAAATGGAGTGCCAATTATCACACAATTTGCACAAGCACAAAATATACATGCTAGCTAGCCAGCTAGCTAGTTAGTGCTCCATCAGCCATCTTTGACAAATATGTTGAGATGCATGTGGCCCAGAGACCTATTCACTGTAACCATCATCGATACACTTGAGCTCTAAATCCTCCGAAGACGATCGACAGCTATACCACCTATATATACCACCTCTGTAATAGATTGCCAACGATTCTTTTAAATTGTACGTTGCATTCATCCCTATTTTTTACAGTCTCTGATTCATCCAAGTATAAACAAACATTACATGCTAGATCATGCTAACCAGTGTCGAACCTCTGCTACTGCTAGACCTTCTTTGCATTTTTGGGATATTGAAAAAGGTTGCATACACATCAGTCCATGTGAAACTCATTTGATCTAACAAACATACTGTAGTAATCATCTTCTTGGCTGTAGATGTTGAATGCAAAAAATGTCCTGTCCCACTCTTTACAACCAACATTTTCTGTCTCTGTTGCCATTGCTGGTTAATTTCCACAAACACCACCAATGTGAGTTCACCCTGGGCCCAATAGCAGTTTCCGTATTGCTTCTTCGCTGTATTCCTGCTCAAACATGTATGTATGTATGGTATTACCAGTCAATAATAATGGATAAATGTTGAAATCTTCCCACTATTTGGATATTTTGTCACTTGCTCTAGCCAATGTAGAAAATGAAATCCCTCTCTAATTCTTCTTATTTACATATTTAACAGAATAATGCAAGCAAAGAAAAACATATTCTCTATCTAACTACAGCAGTTTTATTCTCAAATCAAGTACATTCACGGGTGGGATAAACAAAGAGTTTAGGAAGTTAACCGAACTCCTATGAATCTACATGCAGTAGTTTCAATGAACACGACGATGACGTAAAACACATTGTCATAGTGAAATTTGGATACTAACAGTGGCTGAGCGTGGAATTACAAAGCACACTGAGAAGTTGTTTGTAGTGTCTGTCATGCGGGAAACATGACCAGCACATTGATTTTCGGGTGTTTAGGGGACTGAAGAGATTCTTTAATGAACTGGCTAATCAGTGTGTCTCCAGTTATTAGCTGCGCAGCCCAACCCTGTAATTAGCATATTTTAGTCCTGTGACTTCTGACCAGTACAGTGTACTGTATGCTGATATATTCCTAGAAACACTCATAGTACAGTGGTGTAACAGATGTAGCCCGTAAGTCTTGTTTCCGACCACAGACTTCTTGTCAGAAGGGAATTGAATGGGCAATAGATGTCCACCCAGATCCGGGAACTGTGTGAGACTTGTGTCTTATTACTCATATAAGCCAGGCAAGGCCGTGGGAATACTTACTAAAGCTAAACCAGAGATCAAGCCTCAGATCTAAACCGAACTACTGTAGTATTGTAATGTCATAGTCTTACAGACTAGTGTATTAACCAACATTTTGTTTTAAGCCTAGACAACTGCAATGTGTCAGCTCGGAATTTATATTTAGGCACCAATATTCATATGAGTCTACTTACTTCAGCTCAAGTGTATACACGTGAACCAGTGTCGGCGTTATGGAGGGGCATTCGGGGGCCGTGCCCCCCCTAGCGGTCATTGATGCCCCTCCTACCACAAGCCATTGCGTGGCAGAATAATATCCTTTAGTTATTATTTTAATGTTAAATGTGCAAATTCTAACTTAAATAAAATTAACTTAACGGGGAGAACGCATCATTTAAGTTGTGCATGCATATCAG
>JACXGM010016937.1:0-20094 GCA_016801145.1 Umbra pygmaea
ATACCTGTCTCCATCTACATACCTGTGTCCCTCTACATACCTGTCTCCCTAGCTTTGGTTTCCTGCCACCATGTGAATAAATCCCTTCAGAACATGATGCCTATCCATCCCTAGGTGTCACACACTGAGCCCCTTTCGACTGACCTAGTGGTTACAACACCTGACTAGTAAACAGCAGGTTTCCACATCGAATACCAATCTGTCCTGAGAGAAATGTTAAATTTTTTCCCTAACATACTAGTTACCTAAAACTTGGTATGTTCCTGTTTCCTGTGTCTGGTGAATGTTTAAAATATCACATTTGACAACTTTGATGAACTAGCTGAATATTATTATATTCTATTTTAAGGTTAGGATTTATCTTAGAGTAAGGTTGTCAGGTAAGGGCTAAGGTCAGGTAAGGGTTATGGTTAGGTTAAGGCTAAGGCTAAGATTAGGTAAGAGTTAGGTTAGATTTAGGGTTAAGGGTAGGTATATGTTAAGGCTAAGTTACTGTGTCTACAAGTTTGATATTTCCAGTAGAACTGAAGAACAATGGGCAGAGTTTCTTTAACCTGGGTGGAGCTGCTTAAACATCAGCCTGCTATACAGCAGTAATTCCCAGTCACATTTCAGGGCACCTTTGTCTTGTGTGCTTTTATTAGAGGCTCATACTGCCATCTGGTGGTCACAGAGTGGTAACAGGTGGATCCACGGGGACCGTTTCTCTATGATTCCCTTGTAAAGATAGGGATGTAGACGGCAGCTATAACAGATACAAAGGTAATACACATTGGATATAGAGTAAATTTCTAAGAGAAGCCACTACATACAATGAAAATTCCATCTAATGTTGAAGTAGTAGATTTGGAATGATATAAGCTACAGATTGGCCAATGACAGCCTACTGATTTTTGTAACATTGACAGATAATATCGTCACTGTCCAGCGAAAATCTTTTATCTCCAAATACTTAGGAGTAGGGACTTCCCAAAACTTGTGAACTCAGAGTTACTCAGAAAAGTACTTTTACTCAGTACTTTGTCCACCTCTGCTGGTATTGTTGATATATTCCAGTCTACTCAGCAGTAATTAATTTAGGCCTACATCTGTCTAGAGTTAAGAGAGTGGTCCAGATGCAGGAAGGGACAACCAGGTCACTCTTCGATTTGACTCCAGTGTTCTCTCCCTCTTGACAGTTGCTCCTCCACCCACTCACTCTTCCATTTTCTGTGTCTCCTGTTCGGAGTCTCCTATTTCCTGTCTCCTGTTTGGAGTCTCCTATTTCCTGTCTCCTGTTTGGAGTCTCCTATTTCCTGTCTCCTGTTTTGAGTCTCCTATTTCCTGTATCCCCTATTTTGAGTTTCCTATTTCCTGTTTTTCCTTTTTCATGTGTCTCTGGTTTCCTATATCTACTGTTTCATGTATCTCCTGATTCCTGTGTCTCTTTTTTCATATCTCCTTTTTTTCTGTGACTCTTGTTTCCTGTGTCTAATTTTTTGTCTCTGTTTCATGAATCTCTTGTTTCCTGTGTCTGTTTCATGAGTCTCTCATTTCCCTTGTCTCGGTTTTATGAGTCCCTTGTTTCCTGTGTCTCCTGTTTTATGAGACTCTTGTTTCCTGTGTCTCCTGTTTCATGCGTCTCTTAGTTGTTTCCTGTTTCTCCTGTTTCATGAGTCTCTTGTTTCCTGTTTCTGCTGTTTCACGTGCCTCCTCTGCTTTGACCCATAGTTCTCCTGAGCCAGGTGTGAAGACGACGTAGTGCACTGAAATACCTTTTTAATAGCTTTATGTGACTGAATAATAGCTTTAAATGATGGAAACACATCAAGATCTAGATCTTGAGGACCAGGAACAGCCTGTTTCTTGCTTCCGAAAGTTTGTGGCTACCATAAATTCCTCTAACTTCAGATCAATGTGTTAATCCCAAGTAAAAAAGGATATTAAAATTATATTCCAGTATTATATTTCTAGTACACTTATGTTTAACCATAAGTATGAATTCAATATATATACAGTGCCTTGCGAAAGTATTCGGCCCCCTTGAACATTTCAACCTTTTGCCACATTTCAGGCTTCAAACATTCATCATTATTCAGCCCCTTTACTTTCAGTGCAAAAAACTCTCTTCAGAAGTTCAGTGAGGATCTCTGAATGATCCAATGTTGACCTAAGTGACTAATGATGATAAATAGAATCCACCTGTGTGTAATCAAGTCTCCGTATAAATGCACCTGCTCTGTGATAGTCTCAGAGGTCCATTGAAAGCACAGAGAGCATCATGAAGAACAAGGAACACACCAGGCAGGTCCGAGATACTGTTGTGGAGAAGTTTAAAGCTGGATTTGGATACAGAAAGATTTCCCAAGCTTTAAACATCCCAAGGAGCACTGTGCAAGCAATAATATTGAAATTGAAGGAGTATTAGACCACTGCAAATCTACCAACCCTCTAAACTTTCAGCTCATACAAGGACCAGACTGATCAGAGATGCAGCCAAGAGGCCCTTGATCACTCTAAATGAACTGCAGAGATCTACAGCTGAGGTGGGCGAGTCTGTCAATAGGACAACAATCAGTCTTCCAACAAGACAATGATCCAAAACATAAAGTAAAATCTACAATGGAATGGTTCACAAATAAACATATCCAGGTGTTAGAATGGCCAAGTCAAAGTCCAGACCTGAATCCAATCGAGAATCTGTGGAAAGAACTGAAAACTGCTGATCACAAATGCTCTCCATCCAACCTCACTGAGCTCGAGCTGTTTTGCAAGGAGGAATGGGCAACAATTTCAGTCTCTAGATGTGCAAAACTGATAGAGACATACCCCAAGTGACTTACAGCTGTAATCGCAGCAAAAGGTGGCGCTACAAAGTATTAACTTAATTTTGCACACTCAATTTTTCAGTTTTTTATTTGTTAAAAAAGTTTGAAATATCCAATAAATTTTGTTCCACTTCTTGATTGTGTCCCTCTTGTTGTTGATTCTTCACAAAAAATTACTGTTTCATATCTTTATGTTTGAAGCCTGAAATGTGGCAAAAGGTTAAAAAGTTCAAGGGGGCCGAATACTTTTGCAAGGCACTGTATATAAGTATATTTGAAATATAGTTTCAAAATATATATACCAAAATAATATATTAGAAATAAAATAAAATACGTTTCAAGTACAATTAAGTATACTTTTTTTTGCTTGGGTAATGGAGTGCCAGTTCTGCCAAATGTTTCTCAGACAGGAAGTACTCTGAGTTTGGACTGCTTGCCTGGATATCTTTAATGATTTTGCAATTTACACCACAGAAGTGGTTCTCTAACTCAGCTGCCATACTATCTAGTGAAGGGAATAATAATTTTCTTTTGAGTTCTGAAGATGGCTCTTGGGATGCAATCTGATTAGCCTCACATAAGGACTTTTTTCGGGCATAGTCGCACACACTGACTGCCTGGTCAATGTCAACTGTCTCCTTCTGCAGATATTTTTGCAAGCCTGCTGTTACAGAAAGGAGAGCCTGGAAAACGAGCAGTAAATACAGTATACTGAGGAAAATTTACTGAGTTTTATACCATAGGTATGTCAATGGTATAGAGGCATTCAATGATGGCAGGCAAATTCTCATGCACTGCATTCACTAAACGAAGCTGGCAAGCCAAGCGTGTGTTGGACAAATGCACCAGTTCAGATTGCTGCCATCCTAGTTTTGTTTGAGTGCCTATGGTGGTTAACAAGACAGCCATAAAAAAATGAATGCAGACTTTCCAGCATGTCTAAAAAATCTCTGGCCTCAGTAACGTCTCTACATGCGTAGCACAAGACAAGATTTACCTTGTGTGCATAACAATGCATATACAGGTCCTTCTAAAAAAATTAGCATATTGTGATAAAGTTCATTATTTTCCATAATGTAATGATAAAAATAAACTTTCATATATTTTCGATTCATTGCACACCAACTGAAATATTTCAGGTCATTTATTGTTTTATTACAGATGATTTTGGCATACAGCTCATGAAAACCCCTCAAAGAATTAGCATATCATGAAAAGCGTCTCTAAACGAGCTATTAACCTAACCATCTAAATCAACTAATTAACTCTAAACACCTGCAAAAGATTCCTGAGGCTTTTAAAAACTCCCAGCCTGTTTCATTACTCAAAACCGCAGTCATTGTTAAGACTGCCGACCTGACTGCTGTCCAGAAAGCCATCATTGACACCCTCAAGCAAGAGGGTAAGACACAGAAAGACATTTCTGAACAAATAGGCTGTTCCAAGAGTGCTGTATCAAGGCACCTCAGTGGGAAGTCTGTGGGAAGGAAAAAGTGTGGCAAAAAACGCTCCACAACGACAAGAGGTGACCGGAACCTGAGGAAGATTGTGGAGAAGGACCGATTCCAGACCTTGGATGACCTGCGGAAGCAGTGGACTGAGTCTGGAGTACAAACATCCAGAGCCACCGTGCACAGGCGTGTGCAGGAAATGGGCTACAGGTGCCGCATTCCCCAGGTCAAGCCACTTTTGAACCAGAAACAGCGGCAGAAGACCTGGGCTACAGAGAAGCAGCACTGGATTGTTGCTAAGTGGTCCAAAATACTTTTTTCAGATTAAATCAAATTTTGCATGTCATTCGGAAATCAAGGTGCCAGAGTCTGGAGGAAGACTGGGGAGAAGGAAATGCCAAAATGCCTGAAGTCCAGTGCTGCTTCTCTGTAGCCCAGGTCTGGCGCTTCTGCCGCTGTTTCTGAAATATATTAAAGTTTAATTTTTATCATTACATTATGGAAAAAAATAAACTTTATCACAATATGCTAATTTTTTTAGAAGGACCTGTATATGCTTTCTGAAGCTGCTCCACTCATCACTGCTGCCCCTTAATAGGTCTGTGCCACACATTTTAATTGATCAATTCCCTTTTATTACAATTAAAATTATTGCAGCTGTTAATGATATAGCATCAAAATAGTGCAGCTCTGTAATTTAACCAGGTAAGTTGACTAAGAACAAGGTCTTTACAGCAACGACCTAGGAGCAATTACAGTAAAGTGCCTTGCCCAAGGACACAACAAAGAACATTTGGCACAGTCGGGAATCCAACTGGCAACCGTGTGACTACAAGCCTGTCTCCCTAACCACTGAGCCATCTGTGCTCAACTTCTTGTGAGCAGCACTCTATCATTTCATTCTGACTTGTATGCGAGAGGTAAGTGGTGTTTGATAAAGCTGTTGTAGAGCTGCAAAAAAGGATCAACCTGCTGCAACAGTGTCATGCACTCTAGAAAGTTGCCTCTATTGTGTCTTTCAGCTCTTCCATCATGACCTCAGAAAGGTATTCCTTGTTTACCTCACATGCAGGTCAGCGCCACAATGCACAGCATGTCTTCCCTTCTTTGTCTAATGTCATCTGCAATTGCTGCTTCTATTTGCGGTACAACAGTTCCTTGTGATCACTAGCTTTGTAACTCTTCCAGGAGACAACACTATCCTTGTGAGATTGAAAACCATTCAGTGTTTTTATCCAATTCTTTAATCCCCTCTCCACAAATATATCATGCTTCAGATTTCTTCCAAATATACGACAGGCGAAGCCGGAAGCTGCATACTTCTTTTGTGAGTATACCAGCCATCTAAGACTTTGGAACCTAGTTGGTTGAAATGATCTTTTCTTGTAACCCAAAGTGCTCCTGTTGGTAATGTGGCAATCTCTCTCTCTCTCTCTCTCTCTCTCTCTCTCTCTCTCTCTCTCTCTCTCTCTCTCTCTCTCTCTCTCTCTCTCTCTCTCTCTCTCGTTAACCTGTCGGCCGTGTAAGGCTCCCCTTCATGTACTCAGTAATCTTAAGTATTACCAGTAATTTTAGTATACCCTGTCTAGTTTTGTATCCTGTGTTCACTTCCATGTATAGCAGTTTTGTATGGCACAGCATCTGTTAGTTTTCTATGTCTCCCCCGTGTGGTCAGTTCCTTCCTTGTGTGTAGTGCATTAGGAGTTCATTGTCCCTCATTGGCTCTCCAGTTCCTGTATATATTTCCCTGTGTCACTTTAGTTCAGTGCTGGGTCATTGTTAAGAGTCACCGTGCTTGCCTGTTCCCTGCCTGTTCCCTGCCTGTATTCTGGACTGTTTTCAACATCTGCCCAGCCTTCCTGTGAGTACCTTTGAGTTGTGAAGCAAGTTTTATGTCTTTTGGGTTTTGTTTCTTTAAGTATACTTTAGTTCCGGTTATTTACGCCCTGTTTATATTGAACGCCCTGTGTTTATTTTGTTTTAGTAGTCCTCCAGTTTAGGCACTCCCCTTTGGTTGTTGTCCTTTACTTTTCTTTGTTATTGTTAATAAACATTGATTGGTCTTTAAAGTATTAGACCCGTCGTGTGTGTCTCACTTCCCTTCAAGTCTAATCCTGACAGGCCACTTTAACTGTTGAAAATACTGCAGACTTGAGAAAGAGTCGCCTCCCACCAAAGGGAGTCAGAATTGATTGCAAAAATCCTGGACTAGTCTGGATGTTTGTTTATCAGTTTATTTTTAATCATCCTGTTGTTGTTGTTGCTCTGGACGAATTAAAACCATCTCCATTTTTTCTTATTCCAGATCTTTGCAGTGCAAATGCTAATAACTCTAAACAGGGATTGCACAAGACAGTAGCTAACATTGGGACTGGTCTGGTGAGCATTACTAGGCAGTATCAATAATTCCTACTGGCAGACATTCCTACTTTCCTACAGACGTCCCATTTCAGAGCAAAAAATAATAATTATTTTTACTATTCGATTTCTCTATGATTTTATTTATTTGAAGTGATATCTGGGTTATGTATTTAGTAAAATATTTGTGTTAAAATTTCTTTTTTTACCATAATTTTTTTGCTGTTTTCTCATGGCCCCTCTGGCAGCTCTCTGAGGCCCCCTAATGGGCCAGGACCCCCTGGTTGAGAACCACTGGTTTATGTCACTGCCTCACAGTACCATGGTCTACGTCACTGCCTCACAGTACCATGGTCTACGTCACTGCCTCACAGTACTGTGGTCTACGTCACTGCCTCAAAGTACTGTATCTACGTCATTGCCTCACAGTACTGTGGCCCATGTCACTGCCTCAAAATACGTGGTCTAATTCTCTGCCTCATGACACAGTGGTCTAAGTCTCTGCCTCACAGCACAGTGGTCTAAGTCTCTGCATAAGTACTGTGTCTGAGTACCCTGCCTCACAGTACAGTGGTCTAAGTCTCTGCTTTGCATTTGTGTCATTAGGGGCAGGAATCGTGGTTGCAACTAAGGTTTAGCATGGCCAGGGTTCCAGAGAAGTGCAGCACTTCAGTAAATCAGCTCAGTGCTGCCTGCGGTGGAAAGGTAGGACAGGGCGGGCTTCTCTCATCAGGTCATATACCCTTTTTCCACCAAAGAAAGAACTGGAAAAGTTTGGTGCCGGTGCCTATTTTGAACCAGTTCTTCGCTTTTTGACAGCCAAAGAACCGTCTCTCAGCCAGGAAAACTGGTTTCACAACGGCACCAACTCTTTGCTGGTCTAGAACCGTTATTTTACCACGTCATGCTTATCTCAGGGGCTGGGGGCGAGGTTATTGTGACCAACAACATGACTGAAAGGTTTCGACCGCCATTTTTAAAAACTAGAAAGATAGTATAAAAGGGTGAAAAATGATGTCGCGGCCCAGAATGGTAGGCTACCGTAATTCTCTTTTCAGAGACCCACTTATAATAAATCCGTCAAACTGTATCTGTCACAATGTATTTAAAAAATATGAAAAAAGAGGTCTTGTGTTAGATGGATAAACAACCCAAACCGTGATGTATGTCAATATGCAGCACTTTTACGGATAAGACCTTTCATGGCGACGTACACAGTGACGTAACAACGTTGTTCTCTGGGCTCTCTAGTATGTGGGAAAACAAACAGGGTCTGAGAAGGTTCGCAAGTTGAACCAACTGTGTGTGAACCAGCTCCAGTTCAGAACCAGAGCCAACTTTAGTCGAAAAATAGTCACTCCTGGTAAGTTGGGTGCTGTAACAGTGGTGATGTGTGGTGGAGAGAATGCAGGAGATCGATCTGCGCAATTCACTGCGCTCTCTTTATTAACGAACATGCAATAACAAATAAACGGAAGCTAGTAGGCTATCTAACATCTTGGTCAACAGTAAAGCCCAAAATAACAAATCTCTATGCCTTACAAGGTGGCAGAACTTATGGTACTCTAACGTGGTAACAACAAGAAAAAAGGAAGAGTTGAGTTTACATAGACTCAAACCTCAGCACAAATGAATACACAGTGCATTTACGTAGTACAAACACAGATAAGTAGTCACTGGATAGATTTAAACCTTCTCAGGAGGAATTTCTTACTATACAACAACAGAGTACAAACACAGACAAGTAATCACTGGAGATAAGTAGGTTTAAACCTTCTCAGGATCACTTACTGCTAATCCAGGAAACATGGCAAAGAGCAAACATTCACACCTACAGGAAACAATAACCGACAAGAGCAATGGACAAACACGGGAACTACAGTATATACACAGGTTAATGAATGGATTGCAGACAGCTGATGACTGTGAACAGAAAACAAGACAGGTGATTGGTGGGAAAGTATGTCATTGTCTGGGAGAACTGTACATATAACAATCAGGCAATCAGTTAATAAATGTCTGATTGTGACTTGCCGCGGCCTGAATCCTGACAGGTGCCTATGACCGTACTTTGGGTTGTTCATTAGGGAACAAATTATCCAGCCTATATTTTTAATCAAAACACTTCCTGGTTCTGCAAGCAAGAACAGAACACAGTGAAGAGATGTGCTGTGGAATTTTTTTATATTCCTCTACTGCACCTGCTGTGCAGTTCTTCTGAAACAGGGACACAGTCACAACATTGGAACAGGAGACAATTGTGGTAAAAATAGAATTAGAAGTGAAGAGCCGTTTGCAGTTTAACATTGATAAGTGATTAAGTTCAACTTTGGCATAGCTTATACATTAGCTGTTATATGTTGTGTTGCTGATACAGTAGCAGTTAGATGTTATTTTGCCTATACACAAGCTGTTACTGTATATGTTATGTTGCTTAAACAGTAGTTATGTTGCTCATACAGTAACTGTTACCACACATCCTTATACAGCATCTCACAAAATGACTACACCCCTCACATTTTTGTAATTATTTGATTAAAACTTTTCATGTGACAACACTGAAGAAATTATACATTGCTACAATGTAAAGTAGTGAGTGTACAGCTTGTATAACAGTGTACATTTGCTGTCCTGTCAAATTAACTCAACACACAGCCATTAAGGTCTAAACTGCTGGCAACAAAAGTGAGTACACCCCTAAGTGAAAATGTCCAAATTGGGCCCAATTAGCCATTTTCTTTCCCTGGTGTCATGTGACTCGTTAGTGTTACAAGGTCTCAGGTGTAAATGGGGAGCAGGTGTGTTAAATCTTGTGTTATTGCTCTCTCACACTACCTCAAAGTGGTCACTGGAAGTTCAACATTGCACCTCATGGCAAAGAGGCCAGCACGGTGGCCAAGACCATACGGCGGTTAAACAGGACAGGTTCCACTCAAAACAGGCCTCGCCATTTTCGACCAAAGAAGTTGAGTGCACATGCTCAGCATCAAATCCAGAGGTTGTCTTTGGGACAAATTCCAGCATTGCTGCAGAGGTTGAAGGGGTGGGGGGTCAGCCTGTCAGTGTTCAGACCATACACTGCACACTGCATCATATTGGTCTGCATGGCGGTCGTCCCAGAAGGAAGCCTTTTCTAAAGATGATGCACAAGAAATCCTGCAAACTGTTTGCTGAAGACAAGCTGATTAAGGACATGGATTACTGGATCCATGTCCTGTGGTCTGAAGAGACCATGTTACATACGCCTCCCGGAAGAGAGAACAAAACACCCCACTACGCTTAAGACTTTACCTGTCATACAGAGAAGCTAACCTAACTAGCACCATAGCATTGGCACTCTAACCAAAATACAGTGGGTGGTCCGCCCACATCTTACCCAGTGTATTTAGACAGAAAAACACTATTGGTGATGTATGCCCATGGGCCTCTTGCCTAAAGCACACTGGCTTTCCCCTTCCCCCTGGAATAAACGGTAAAAAGGTAGTTAGCCCAAATTATAACAATGACAAGTGTGTACAAAAATACAACAAGTTGTAAACCTCCTGCTGCTTCACACAAACAGTACAATTTACAACACACAATTAAATTCTGTCAATATCAAAAACAATCTGAATGTACTGATCTCAAAAAACCAAACAGCAAAAGCAGCAGCAGAGAGAGAGAGAGCTACTTTAAGACTGGGCCTTTTCTAGAGTTCCAGTCAGCTGGACATTTTCACTCAGGGGTGTACTCAGTCAGCGGTTTAGATCTTAATGTCTTTAAGTTATTTTGAGGGGACAGCAAATGTACACTGTTCTACAAGCACTCACTACTTTACATTGTAGCAAAGTTTCATTTCTTCAGTGTTATCACATTATATTGTTCACAATATAATCAAATATTTAAAAAAAAATGTGAGGGGTGTACTCACTTTTGTGCGATACTGTACCTTATTGAATAAAAACATAATTTTCCAAATTAATTAACATTGTTGTGTAGCGTGTTACTTCTATAAAATGTAATAAGTAATATACTATATGTTCATTTAAGTAAACTACACTAATATCCCTGCCTCTGCCAAACTAGTCCCCCCCACCAGCACTCCTGATGGGGCTTTGATTGCCTGTTGTGTGTCTCTGACTATGGAAGGTAATTTATGTAGCCAATCTAGCGTTCATTTGTCAACCATCACTCTTCATTTGGGCGCCTGCAGGACACACACATGCAGGTCTCTGGGGCCTTGACATATGTTGTTTTGTTATTTTGATTGCAATTAGCGGATGTGTCTGCGTAATAAGAAATGGTGGAACGGGGCCATGGCAATATGGCCGTCTAACCGAAACACTGAAGGGTGTCAGAGAGAAGAGAGACAGACAAATAGACAGCGTTTAGACAATATAGAGAAATAGACAGAGCGAAAGAGAGTACAATATATTTAAACAAGGCCTAAAACATAACCCACCAAGTCCATACCCTAGCCCAGACACTCAAAATAACTTGTTAGGATGTCACTGTGTCGTGATCTCCAGGGTAAAAACACACTAGCTACTGCTCACACACATTTGTTGTTTCTGGACCCCGGGTTTGTCACATACAGGAGTTTGCCCTCTCACCAGGTGCGTCCTCTCCCCTTATCCCCTCCAGCTCACCTGACCAGCTGCTGCTGGTGGGCGTGAAAATGAGTGCAATGGGCACAAGCCCCACCCTCCTGAACACACACAAACACACACACACACACACACACACACTCCTTATTGCTCTTCCCAGCTTGGCCATCCAATGCCCAGATGCCTGTAACCTCCCACTGCCCCCTAAACACAGAATTATTGTGATTAGAGTGTGATTGACGGTGCTAGTTATTAATTCTAATCTTGGGCACATATGTGAGGTGGTGGGCAGAGGGCAGGCGGCTGTGTGTGCCAAGCGGACGCCACTCAGAGGCTAATTCACTCTGACACTCTATCAGAGAGCATGGTCATATCCTCTCCCTTGATAGTGGCACTGCCTATAGGCAATACTAACGCTATCCTGGAGGAGGCACGAGGACGGTCATTTCAGATGAATGTAAACTGCACAAATCAGTTAGAGCACACACTACTTCATTTCAAAAGGGGAAATTATGTAGGTTCACAAGTCACTTTTTAGTTGAAAGGTCTTCCATTTACCACTTGAGTGTTAAGGTCTGAAAGGTTTCACCGACTGAGTAAAATAGAAAGAGGAAATTAGAGTGGGATTTAAAAATGTAATTCCCTCCTTCGTGTGAAGCTGTTTTTACTCATACAAACTGAAGATGGACTTGATGTTATAAAGCCAGTGATACATTCATTAGGAAAGAAGTGGTTGTTGATTTCATAAAGTTGTTTTTCAAATTAGTTAATGAAAACTCTTCACACATCAAGGTTATCCCTGGCAGTATAAATACTAGTAAAGATGCTGTGCTGTTAATCACCGACAGGAGATGAGGTGAGGAATGCCGCGTAGACCTCTGAGACCAAGGATTACCAGTCCTTTTCCAACAGGGGGCACTAAAACACTATATGTTTTTTGTGGCAGATCTGTGTTTGTGAATGTTTTTGTCACCAATGTTGGAACATCTCAGTCAACAACAAGAAAGTCACTACTCTATCAGGTAGGAGATTTGACATTGCTGGACAGACCACAGGGAAAACTGATATTTGTGAGTATGGATCATTTTCACAAATTGACAGTACATTGCATTCAGATTGCAGACTTAATCAAAATCCTGGCATTGCTAGCACCATGCTTTACAAACTGAGCTACACAGTACCCTGTTTAAAGGTACAATATGTAGTTTTCCAAAACAATAAAATATATATATTTACCTATATTATATATATTTCTTAGTTGTGTACTTACATTACCCTAAATGTCTCCACCAACTTTCAAACCCAGAGAAATTTGTAATATAATTAGAAGACACGGGACGTTTCATTTTCTCTTCGTGAATGGCGTCATATAAACTTTGACTGCTCTAGTTGTTCTAACCGAACCGTCAAACATAACGTGAATGAAGTTATAATATTTTTAACAATATATTATTTTGTCAGTGAACATTTTTTTCGCTAGATTGGAAGGTTACATCTTTTGCTATTGTTTTGATTGAGAGACCCCTAGCAGCCAAAAACTACATATTATACATTTAAATTCTAGACTACCATCAATTTCACAAAACACAACATGCATTTCTCCAACATAAGGCTTTGTCTCAGACCAATGTAATTACAAAAGGTAAAGAATCTAGCAAACATTCTGAAGAATATACAGCCTGAGAATTAGAGAACTCTCACAAGCAAAGTGCAAGTACAGTAAACAAGTGCAAGTACAGTAAACTATTATAAGTTATATAAGTTATACTTAGGGTAACTGGTGTTTGGGTTTTATTTATTTTAAAATTCTGGATTTTTTCATATCTTTTTTCACATCTTGTAAATATTAAAATCTTTTTTTCAGTGCCTTTACATCATTTTCATACCAGTGGTTCGAACTTTTAACAAAACTAGTGATTTGGGTTATGTAACATTACTAACAGCTAATGGATCAAGGAAAAGCACGTAAGAAAAAATAGAGTTTCAAATCTGTATCTTTCTGTATATCTGGAGGACATTCCGCAAGATTTTCAAGAACCATGTCAACAATGTGATGAACATTAGCTTTTTGGGGATAATGTTTTTGCAGTGGAAATTCAAATCCACCCATCTGATACTGCATTAGTCAGAGCTCTAAGAGATCAATAACAACAAGAGATGTTAAGGAATCTTGGGGAGGCTGAGCCCCTATAGACAATACATCAAGGACTTGATTAGCATTACAAGCCCACTGACTCTATCACCTTCTCACAGGGTCTTCTGAAGAAATCAAAAGTACACACAAACAAACAAAGGAAGTGCAGGAGGAAGGAGGAAAAAGTGTGTTCAATCAAGCAGATTTATTTTATAAAGCTCTTTTTCAATCAGAAGTTGTCATAAAGTGCTTTTACAGAAACCCAGCCTGATACTCATCTTCCAGCCAAGCCTGTATTATAGTAAACTACGCCACATCCCGAGGGGATGTAGAGGCATAATCACTGCCAGCCATGTACAGGCATGTATTATTTCAAAAATATATTTTAAGTTTAGGTTTATCTGACATGTTTAATATCCTTCCATTTAACAATAATATGGACTGAGGGATAAACTGTTTAGTAAAACATTGCGTTAGCCTGTTCTGCCAGGAAACCCGAGGGAGAGTGTTTGTCCTACTTCGCTAATAGGCATGAATCTATCAGCCATAATTAGTCACATGGCAATTAAGTAGAATATTTAAGATGTCAATGCGCTTACCTGAGATAGTGGGGCTGAAGGTAGGATGGCTACAGAGAGCAGAGGACAGGCGGCGGAGAGGAGAGGGTGGGAGCGAGAAAGAGCAAAAGTGCTTCGCGATGTTCGAGTTTGCGAGAGAGAGACACGAGTAAGGGGCGAAATGGCCGCCGTGGTTGTGGCGGATCGCAACAGCTATGCCGTGAGGGTTGCCATCGAGGGGAGTTCGGATGGGAGTATGGGTGTTGCCGGTGTAGGGGTGAGTTTTGAGGAGTCACCGTTTGTGAGGAGAAGGAAGAAACGTGCATGGCGGAAAGAGGGTGGTGAGTGTAGAGGACAGGGCCAGCACAGGGATATGTGGAGCTGAGCTATAAGGTATTAGAGTTGTTTGCACACCCAACAGGCAAGGTGTTACACCTGGTCATGCTCACTGCGTCGATCAAGAAACAGGATGGGAGGGTGAAAGATGCGAGGTGTTTGAGTGGTGGTAGGTTACTTATTGTGGTGGATAGTGAGAGTCAAATGGATAAATTGCTGAATTTGGAGGTGTTGAATGGGGGTAAGATGAGGTGTCAGGTGCCTGGGAGTGCAGCCAAGGTGAAAGGTGTGATTGCGGGTGTTCCAGAGGACTGTGCCGAGTAGGGTGCAAGTTGGGTATTTTTGTTTTTATGTGAGGGAATATGTGCCTCTGCCTCTGCAGTGTTTTAACTATCAGCGTATGAAGCATGTGGCTGCTGTGTGCAGAGGGCAGGGTAGGTGTGCTAGGTGTGGAGGTCTGCATGAGTATGGCAAGTGTGGGGTAGGGGACAAGGTGAGGTGTTGTAATTGTGGTGGGGGGCACAGTGCTGCGTTTGAGGGGTGTATGGTTCAGAAGCGGGCAAATGAGGCACAGCGGGTTAAGGTGGTGGATAAGGTCACTTATGCTGAAGCAGTGAGGAGAGTGGGGGGCCTTGGGTTGGGTGCGCATGTATAGACGGAGAGGGGTGCAGGGCCGCTGTCGGAGGAAGGTATGGATGTTCACAAGGTGGTGTTGTATGAGACATGTAAACATGAGTGTGTGGTTGGTGAGGATTCATTGGTGGTGGACAGGGTTGAGTTTGTGGTGTTTATTTGTCGTGTTGTTAATTTATGTAGTCAGGTAAAGGGAAAGAGTGCTAAGATTGATGTAGTGGTTTGTGCTGCTACAGAGTATTTGGGAATTACTGACATTTCGGGGGAGATGATTCAGGAGATGTTGTTGTTTGATATATGTTCGGGGGATGGGTGGTGGGGGTGGCTGGGGCTGTGGGGTGGTGACATGGGCTGTCTTTTCATGTCGTAGTGTGGCGGGTGTAGGTGGGTGACTTGGAATTGGAAGGGCCGTGACTGGCCTCACACTCTGGTACAGTTGGTGGCGGTATATGCACTTTTAAATTGGGTGCGATCTGCCATAAAACCCAAAGAAGAAGAGGGAGAAGAATAAGAAGAGAACCTGAGGAAGCATACATTCTTGCTTCAGTGCATTCATGATACTGTTGGGTCAGGCTCGGTCGGTTTTGTGGTGGGGGAAAATGTAGGGTTGTTTTCCCTGTTGGATTGTCGTTCTCCTCAGGTTTTGAGTAACCATTTTCGCTGTATCCATTACGACTCTGGAATTGGGGTTTACACTAGTTTGTAGTTGTGGCTGGGTTTTATCTGCTGCTTCTGGCGAAGTGTGACACACTGACTGTGTAACTCAGTAATGAACCCGTTTTCAGGTAGTGTGTTGTTCGTTATCATTTTTCTAATTCTTATTGAAAATAATGCATATTCAGGTGTATAAATCCTTGATTAGAATGGTACACACTAAACGAAGGCCCGGTTTATCATATTTAGCATGACGGAGTTAATCATGTGGAAAAGTCAATGCTAATAAATTGCTTGTATTAGACATACAGTATTACAGCTTTATTTGCAGATTGATAAATTGAATCTTTCTGGTAAGCATTACAAATTACTTCTTGGTCCCAGTGTTTCAGAATAAATAGGTATACGGGTATATTCTGTGACTATTTTTATACACTATTTATTTCATATTGGCATGTTTTCTGTGATTTCTTTATTGATTGGTGGTTCAATGCTGGTAACTTGTTAGAATTGAAATATAACTGGGTGTGTTGAAAAGGTGGGATCTTTTTGGCAAATTGCAAAGTATTTCCAGGTCCCTGGTTTAAATTATGGATGTTGCGGTTCTCATGTGGTTTTTTGGTTACTATGTACACCGTGTTTTAAAATGTATTCTCTTACTGTGTAATGGTTGCCCATGTGTTTTCCTACATTCAGTTTTCTGTGCGACTTTTACCGCAGATTATTCTAAGAAGGCATTAGTATTGTAGCGTGGTTCAGGGATTATGTCTGGCTATTATTTAAGTGGATGCTTCAGTGTTTTTTCCATGACCCATCTTCAATGCTCTTACTGAGGGAAGGAGTTGTTGGCCAAGATCTCGCGATACTTGGCCCCATCTATCCTCCCCTCAATACGGTGCAGTCGTCCTGTCCCCTTTGCAGAATAGCAACCCAAAGAATGATGTTTCCACCTCCATGCTTCACGGTTGGGATGGTGTTCTTGGGGTTGTACTTATCGTTCTTCCTAGCTCTAACTCAGGGGTGGGCAAACTACGGCCCGCAGGCCAGATGCGGCCCACCGGGTCCTTTGATCTGGCCCGCGAGGCGTTTTAAACATTCCACAGTCTCCCGACGCTCTAGAGAGTCAAGCGAGATTATATTGTGATTATCTCACGAACTATACCTGGTAGCAACTAAAGCTTGGTACCGTTGGTAAGAAGATGATCAGACGAAAAGACTGAGTAGTGGTTCATCTATGTGGGTTTATTAGAGCCAGAGCTATCGCCCCTCGAAATCAGTAATGTTTTTTTGACTTTCAACTTTTTTACTAAACACATTACACACAGCAACTCTGCAATGATGTAGGACATCATCCTGCACAATACCAATATGGTACCAATATGGTTGTAAAGCAGGGGTTCTGCTGATAAAATAATGCCAATACAAATAATGAGGAGTGGTTCGTCCATGTGGATGAATGACAGCCGGATATATCGCATCTCAAAGTTAGGTACTTTTCACTGCTTATATTTTGCTAAACTAAAAACATTACAGACAGAAATCAGGAAGTGAAAATGACAAAATAACATTTCTGCAAGGAGGTAGGACATCACCCTGCACTAAAACAGATTATTTTAGGGGGGGGGTTGGGATAGCTGTTTTCTTTTAAATGTATAGGGAAATGGTAAATATATGTAGGCTACTGTACATACAGTGTTTAATTTACTTAATTATATGTCCCCCAAACTCAGTCATACTGGTTTCACTGCTAATTTGGATTTAACAGTGATGTTCATCATGGTTTACAAGTATTTTACAATAATTAACAAAAAATTAAACATACAATTTTGTATTTTTTGGCTCTATATGACATCATGCATGAAAATTGTCACAAAAGTTTGGGTTTGATTTATTCATTATTTATTATTGAGTCAACATGAGGGAAAAACGATTTTTGACTCAAATTAATTTCCATATGCGCTGTTGTCTTAATTTGCTGGTGTCTGTGAGTAAGTTAAATAGACTTGAAACAAACAGTAGTGATACATTTCTGAGACGGCAAACAAGGAAATGGTGTTATAAAACAAAACATTTATTTTCTGTAGGATACGCACATAACTGTGTAGGGGGCAAGGTTAATTTAATGAATTAATATTTCCTATTTTTCATGCATCGCTATAAAATGTGTCCCTTCACTTGGTTTCAAAAGCTCAATGTGGCCCTCAAGCAAAAATAGTTGCCCACCCCTGCTCTAACTCGACCAATGTTATAACAACGGAAAAAAGCTTATGGGGGGTTGTTTGGCTCGAGGTCAAGGTCCCTAGGGTTGTATTACTCCGAACCATCACTTTAACGTGTAAAAATGTATTAGGCCTGTACACAACAAGGCATTATGTTTTTATGTGATTGTCAAACAAACATTACACACACTTCCAGCATCAGCATAGACAACTCAGTCTCAATTGAATAACAAACGGCCAGTGATGAAAATTATTAATCGAAAAACTAATGGCAGAGCTGTCTGATCACTAGCCTTTGATCCCAGGTGAAATAGGTTTCTTCATACAGTATAATGCAGGTGAAATGGACTTGGGAAGAAAGCTGACCAGAGTTAGAAATTTAGAGGGGGAATTAAGACTAAATACATCACACGAACAGGCACATCGATAATGCCTGCATAATCATACATACTAACAATTACTGGGGGGGGGCAAAATATATTTATTTAAATTTTGGGGGAGAAGACTATACTATACTATCATTGCTACTCTATGTGGACAACTATGTGGAGTATACTTACTGAGGAACATCATTTATAAAACTTTGGCTGCCAAACAGGAGACAGCGAGGATGAACGAGGTGAAGCGGAATAGGACCTAATATGCTGGGAGGTGGACCAGGACGATGATGAAGCGGAAGGTGAGGGGAACATGAGTTGGCTAGAGGCGTGCTCTCTGCCCACTCTACCATCTGGCCACCGTTGCCAGCTAGAGTCCCCCTCATCGCCAGTCCAGCAACCCAAGAACTTGGGATTGCTGGTAGACCTGCGGGACCCTCCTCCACGGTCTACAGAAACCAGAGTCCTCCCAGCCACCACCCTGGTGGACATACATCCCTTTTGCCATGCCTACCTTATGTGCTCCACTCCTCTTCATAGCGCCAACAGCTGTATCCTCCGGGCCTGAACATGTAGAGCCCTTTCGCCATGTCAGAGCCTGTAGCTGTACCCCCCTCGAAGGTGGTAGAAGACATCAGGACCACGATGGATGCCCCGCCTACAAGGGTTGGGCCGATAGACGATGCCATCGTCCATCGCGATGGCTGACAGACATCACGATGTTGAGCCGGCATCGCAATCTCCCCATATTTCCATGGTGACGTGTCATGCTTGGCACATGATTCACCACAGTCAAAAAAGCGCTGTATGACAGATGTAGCGCTTTTATTTCTAAATATTAACAAACTTGCTTACCATGTCATCAACTATCTTGTATTCCGATTCTCAAATACGTGTGAGTTTGTTTCGTTTTTTAAAAAACTTTATAAATGATCTTGATCTGTACAATGAGATGGGCACCGCCATGTTTGTTTGGGCCACAGAGATTCCTGTCTGTTGGATTTATTACAGCATGTAAATTCATCAGTTTCTCACGAAATGCATGAAAGTAAATTGTGTATTTTAGCAAGTAATAATGTATTGTTTTAATAATAATAATGTACATTCTTTTAAAAGTAATAATGTACATTCGCTCCTTAGTGGTCAGCTGCTGCAGAGCGCACCAAAATCGAAATTGCTGATGAGATGTAGAGGAAAATATCTAGTGGAAAATGAGAATGTTTTGTTATCCCTCATCCCCCTCATCGTCATCGTCCATCGCGATGTTTCACTGTAGACATCGGCTGATGCCAAATTCGTCAACATCGCCCATACCTTACAGCCTACTTAGCCCGTGCTGGGCAGTGCTTGAGGTGGGGAAAAAAAGGTGCCGGTACACTCTTGCATTGGCAAATGGTTATGATATTTAAGATTTCTACAGTGAAAAACAAAACTTAGAGATATTGCTGGTACAACATATTGTTATTTATAACAATGTAGCTAAATGTATTTATTTAAACAAGTCGTGTGTGTGTGTGTGTGTGTCCCTTGACCAACAGTCAGGCTATGCATGTGTTTCGTTACTCACATTTGACATCGGTGTCATTGACTAAGGTAACGTTAAGGTTGGAAGCTGCAGACTCCTCATTAATGCTAGCAGTTCTGCTCACATCAACCTTCAAGGTCTAAGGAGTTTTAGTTCCGCCTGGCACAAAGTTGATCTTTTGGCCTATAGAAAAGTTATACTTTGACCTATAGTGAAGTGTTTTATGTTTTTTGACTCAGCAGACCCATGGGTACAACATGGATGAATGAAATCCAACATCCTGGGTTATTGAATTTTGTTTTATTAAATATTTATCCCCAAAAAACTAAAGAACATATGTGTGTGTGTATATACATATGTGTTAAAGTCTGTAAACCATGATGAATAAAGCATTTTAATGCATATTGTCAAGCCTCCAGGGCTCGTGGACTAGTGTGCAAAGTTTGGAGGCCATACA
>JACXGM010016938.1:0-20093 GCA_016801145.1 Umbra pygmaea
TCTTTCGGGAGAATGTCATGGCGGGGTGGACCCCTTATATAGCTGGCGCGGTCACTGGTAGGAAGTGACGTATATACAAACTTTTCAGATGCAACCTGCTGCGCAGGAGGGATAAACCACTAGGAGCTAGAGCTCCCCCTATGGGGCTCCGCTCCACTCATAGAACTGGAGTTACAATAACTCCGGTAACTATCGTTACCTCCCCTTACTCTGCTTTGCTCGCCCAGAGAATTTGGCCCGCCCATGAGAAAGTCAGCTACAATCGCGCAACTATTGTTTTTTCTTCTAGAGACATCATGGCTTGCAAACGAGTGAAGCATGGCATTTGCTCAGTGTTTGGATGTACAAAAGAACACAAAAGTATGGTTTTACTTCCTTCATCCGAACCAGTGGGTTAATTTTATTTCCTCTGGAAATGCGCCGACACAACTCCCCCAAGTTTTTTATGTCTGCGGCAAACATTTCACTAACGACTGCTTCGGCCAATACAGTACAGAGTTGGCCTTGCTGAACTTCTCAAAATAAAGTCTGGATCAGTACCTACTCTCCTTGGCTCAGCTACAAACCTCAGACAAGTAAGTCAACTAACGTTATATAATCTTGTTGCTTTACTGAATATGGTTTCCTAGTTTGTTAACCTTAGAATGTGGCTGTAACATTAGCGCTGCAGCTAACAGCCCAGTTACTGTCGCTAATGTAAAAGTAGGTAGCATCAAGTGTGTGTGAATACGAGTGCTGTACTGTACACATCTTTGTTATTTGGATAACCTGCTATTTGTGTTATGGTGCGCGCGATATCTGCCTTTCCCCTCATTGAAATGACAAGAGTGTGCACTTCTGCAAACCAGGGTGATCAGATTAGAATGGGGATCGCAGCAATGGGGCTACAGACACTGATTTAATCTGCTTGTATATGTATAGAATGTCCCGAATATTTACGAATTTCTGGTGGCCACCCTAATACAGACAAATACAATTGTCTTTTACCAGCTACGTGACTGCAGTAGTTCTAATGTTTTACTGGTGAGGAGATAATTATGGCCTGTTAACTGTTTTTTAAATACATGTATTCCCCTTCACAACTCATTCAAGACAATTGCTTTTTATCAGGTTTCTGCAGAGCTTGATGCATTTGTAATAAAAAAGTAAGAACTTTTAAGATATGAAATATATGTAAACAAAATATGATGTAATATCCATTTATAATTTCATAGATTTACTTTTATGTATTAATGTTATTCACTAAACATGCTTATCATGCATCTTCAACTTGCAGCTAGAATATATAAAAAGTAATAAACTGATTACTAATTTAACCTTGTTGTCTCTACACAGGCCAGCACATCAAGTGTTTACATTCAGCTGCTTCTCTCAAGGGATGTTGCCTGCCAGACAGACCACCTGAAAACACATACTGTAGGCACACAGCTATCCTTAGACTGCGGCCACATTTAAGAAGTGAAGGTATGCACTTTCCACCTTCCATACATTTATTTTGATGTAGTTAGTAAGTATTCTGGAATTTCTTATTGCTTTCATTACATGTTGACAACTACATATAGTTATTTAGTCCCTTTCAGAAATCTATCAGAGATCATTGTTGTAATATTCTGCACTGTATTGCTTTCTAATATGATATTTTACTAACGCTGAAGGATGTAGCAAAACTGAGCCTCCACCACCACCATTTTCATCGTTTGAGACTTTCCATGCCTTCATCCTTTTGCCCCAAAGAATGTTGTTTTCCCCTTTAATTGAATGCTGTGCAGGTAAAAGAAAGTGTGTTTACCCAATACTTATGGAAAATTTAGCCTAAAATGTCAGTCAATATTAGCACGTTTTGTCTTGTACAGCCAGACTCTACCTGGCTGCTATGCATTATCATGAAAATGTAGACCGACCACAGGCCGAAACGAAGGAAGGTATACCACTTTTCATAATCTCCTTTCCCAAGGCTAGGAAGGGAGAGTGCAGAGCTAAACCTCAGAAGACACAGCCAACCTTTGGTAAGGGTTAAAATCAATTCAAACACATTTTAGAATTCTAAAATATATTTCTCTTGATAAAAAAAATGTGATACAAAAACACAGTAAAAAAACAGCCAATAACAAAAAAAATGGTGTGCTTGTGTTTCATGATACAGGTTGTTGCTGACATGATGGACCTTATTTTTTAGAATGTCTTCGTCAACCCTACCCCATACACCAATGCGCTGTTGGCCATCCCTGTCCCAGAGGACCTATCAGCGCAGTATAAGAAGCCGGACAAGGAGGATGTCATTACCAGCTTTGTGTCAAGGTTCAAACGGGGGGCAGTTTAAACCCTACGTAGTGGCCTTCGTCATCAGGAAACTCTGAGCGGATGTACAGGACCACACAAACTGGAATAACGACACAGATTCTGCTTCCCAGGAGGCCCTATCACAAGCTCACAAATGAACAATAGCTGTAGCAACTGAACAATTGATTAAGATATTTAGTCTTGCAGAGATTTATCATTGGTTTGTGTTATTGTTATCTAAATAAATATTATTATGCTCCTATGGGTCATCTTCTTCAATGCTTGTTTTATAACAATTTTATAGTTTCTTTTCCCTCTGATGTAAATAAATCTTGACACCGTCTACACTATTGAATGAAATTTGGCACACGATTTGTTATTGAAATAAACAGTCAAGACTCAAGAAAATTATTTATTTATTATTTTATTAACTTCTGTTATAAAGCACAACTTACTGGTATATTCATCTCAAATGTAGAGGACCATAGCTCTGAATATTTGGCCAGCATTCTGCAGATAGTAGACATTGAGGCAGGCAGGCAGGCTCCAATCAAGGATGGTCAACCATATATTTGAGCTGTTCTTCAACCTCAATCTTTTAGTAACCTAATTAAAAATGGTAAGTGTCTTTTTTAAGCACAACTAAAGTAGTTTCTAATTTAGTGGTGAAAGTGCTATCTGAGGTATTTCGAAGCAGCAAATATTCTAAGTTTCTGTGCGAATGGTAGCACATTTTCCACAACAGCACCTATCCAAAAAGGTAAATAATGGCAGAGATCTGACTTATATAGTGGTGCTGGTTAGTGTCTTTAGCTGATTATTTTATTTACAAATATTTATACATATACAGGTACATATAAGACAGAGTGGACAAGCAGGTGGTAAGTAGGGGTCAATCTTCAGGAGTAAATTATTGGTTATTTGTAACATGACTTCATTATACGTGGACATGGAGAACTTTGTCATAAAAAAATTAGTTGCAATTTCTTAGTGTGCTTCATCCGGATCTGATTCTGGGTGTCTACGAACCATTACGATACATTCAATGTAAACATTAACGCATTGTACCGTGGCCCCAACCTAGTCAAGGCCACACCCCCACCCTCCGCCTTACCCCGCCTCTCTCCCTCATTAGCATTTAAAGCTACAGACACAGAAACGGCACATCTTGAGGAAAGCTCACGGTGGGACTGGCTTGTAGTGGCTGTAATTCTCCACCAAGGCTGAATTTCGGAAAGAGACTTCAGATACAGTATTAGGGGACCACTAAGGCCTATATAAAAGCATCCAAAATGAGCATGCCATGGGACCTTTAAGAATTTTGTCGATCACGTTCATTTGTTATCGATTAAACTAAAGCTGGATTCACACGAGACATGGCAAAAATCCCTGTTCGGCATTGTAATGCAGACACACTTGTACACTGCAATCAACATCGTAATCAATCTTCCGCATCTACGAGATGGTGGGCAACATTGCATACAACTGTCCATCTCCAGCAAGGCGACTGACAGTTCGTATTGTCAGTGAATACAGCTCCTATCTACTGAGCTGTCAAAGCTTGTCTTGCAATCTCACACACCCATAGAGGAAAGCGACATTCTAGCACTTTCTCTGAGGTAAATCAACTTCCAGTTCTGGCACCGTACGGCAGAGCACCGCAAAAGTTGGATTATTTCAACTCTTGCGACACACCCGCCGCACCGCATCCACATTTTGCCGATTCTGGTAGATTTGCCGCAGTGGTGCGCATTGCTTCCTATTGAAATTAATGGACTTCCGCCGCAATGCAACCAGTTTGCTGGACCTGGAGTGAATCCAGCTTAATGCAGGTTGCGTTACGTACAAGTTTTGAAGCAATGAAATTAATTTCACTGTGTGGCAGCCGATGGCAATATTTGATGCCATACTCAAGTTACCTGCAAGTTTCCATATTGATTACAAAAGTAATCATGAAGAGAAGTCAGGTTCACCGGCAAGTAGCTATGTGAGTGGAATGGAGTGGGATCCCCCCAGATGGCTCTTGCTCAATATCGCTCCAGTACCGCTCACTTCACATGGTCAGGACATGATTTTGTTAATATTGTAATTAGGGATGCTAATTTCGGGTAATTTTCCCGACCAACAACCGCCACTCGTTATCCGATTATTAACCGTTAACTGATAATATTATAATATTAAATTGGCTTTAAATAAAATATAAAATTGAGTGTGTGTGACCTGTTAAATATACAAACAATTAGTTTTCACTGGTTTATTTTAATGTGCAAACGGCATACAGAACAGTTCAACAACAGCTGCCGGTTGCACCAGCTGTGCATAAGTTTACTCGGGTGCAAAGTACACACTAAATGATACGTTGAAACTGGTGAGTTTCATACTATAGCTGTGTTGATTGGTTTCACCACGAAGACTTCGCTACACTGGCGTAAAGCCCACACCAACCAAAATATTGTCGCAGAAAATTTGTGGCAGACGTTTTCACTTTGTGTTGTCAATAAAAGGAAAGTAGCCTTGATGCTGTGTTTGCCGAGTTGTCAAACTATAGAATGAAAACAATCGGGGTGACAATCTGGGACAAGGTTGTTGCCTACAGGAGGCATACTGCAAATAAGGGATATTTTATTAACACAAAACAAAATGTGGATAAGCTTGCTATGCGTTATGTAACTAGCCTACAAAATCTGCAGAGCACATCCATTGAAATGACCTTTACGGTCCTCTCAGAAAAAAGGGCATGTTGTCAATCACTGTGTGTGTTGTTTTTATGGTAAAATTATTTTTGTCTGCTATAATCCATCATGCTCCTGTGTATAGCCGGTAAAATAATATATATGCTTCCCAATACTATAGCGTTATATGTTTCTGTACATGACGAAATGAAAGCTTGAGTTAATATCACAGTCATCATAAATTTCCAAGGATTATAATTTTAAATGGAGAACGCGTTGCAGACGCGAAACAGGCAGCCGATATATTTCACTCCTCATTACCTATAAATGTAATGAAAAAACTGCGGTCAAGCCAGCCGACACATTGTGAGCGACAGTCAAGCTAGCCGACAGTTTTTTTCTGTACGTGGTTATAGACGCTTTACGGTAATAGCGTCTCTGAACTGGTTTCAAAATAAAGTTTCAAAGTAAATGCCCACCAAAGATTCAGATTTGAGACTAATTACACTATAATTTGGATAGAATTTAAAAGGAAACGCCCTGTTATCAATAAATAATTCCACTTCAAGGTTATAGTACCCGACCCCCAGGTGTGACCGATGAAGTATCAAGACATTCTGATGTACAGTTTCAAAGTAAACGCCCTCCAAAGTTTCAAGTACGAGACTAATTAGACTATAATTTGGCATTCAATTTAAAGGGAAACGCCCTTTTATCAAAGAATAATTCCACTTCAGGGTTATAGTACATGACCCCCAGGTGTGACCCATGAAGTATCAAGACATTCTGATGTACAGTTTCAAAGTAAAAGCCCACCAAATATTCAGATTTGAGACTAATTACACTATTATTTTGGATTTATTTTAGAAGGAAACGCCCTGTTATCAAAGAATAATTCCACTTCAGGGTTATAGTACATGACCCCCCGGTGTGAACCATGAAGTTTCAAGACATTTTATTTTATTTAACTTTTCACAGCTTTTTAATTTTATTCAATTGAACTATATTTACATACATCATTTTTTTTGGATCTAGCACAGCAGTCATGGTGGTTTGGAAGTCCAGAACTTTGCACGGCTGTAGGTGGGGTCGAGTGCAGGGTGGCCCCTGCTTGTCCGGTCGTGGGGAAGTGTACAATGGGGGGCAAAGTGACAGGGACAGGGTTAGGCAAGGTGCTGGTGGGGGGGTAATGATGATTTGGTTTTGGTTGGTATTGTTCCAGTGTGTGTTGGCGGTGTCTTTCCCAAGGCGATGGGTGTCTAGTGTGAGGTATTCTTTAATTGTCCTTTGTAAGATTCTGGCAGTGATGATGGGGAGAATGTCCTGTTTGTGAAAAACCCTTACATTTCTTGTCTCCCAAATGGTCTGCTTGGTGGTGTTGATGACCCTCAAGGCATTGCCCTCCTGGTGTGATTGGAGTCCCGCTGGTGGTCTGAAGAGCATGCCCTGGAGGGTCATCGCAGCTGTGCCGGTTAGCCTGGTGATAAGAGCAGAGACCATGAGCCAGATTGTTTTGCCACCCTGCACTGACAAAGGATGTGTCCTTCTGTTTCTGTCACTCTACAGCTGTGCGGGCATTGATCTGTTCTGCCCATACCCCTACTGTGCATGACATGCCGGGTGGGAAGGCAGCGTATGGCAGACATCCATGCTATGTCTGAGTGTTTATTCATGAGTATGGGTGAGACTATGTTGTTCCAGGTAGTTGTATATTTTTCAGCTGTAAGTGATGGAATTGCTGTAACTGTGTCATTATCTGCTATAAACTTTCTTAGTGATTTGAATGACCAATCTTGATTTGTATGGGTATGTAACTCTTGAGAAGTCATTACTTTTTTTAAGACATTGTAGTGTGTTGGGGGTTCCAGGAGTATGGGGTCCTATGGTCTAGGGTGCAGAGCCCCAGTGGTCTGATTGTTGTAGCAAAATATAAAGTGTTGAAAAAAATGGCATATAAAAAAAAAAGTTTGCATATATTGCTGATTGCATAACTGAGGTCCTGCACCACTATAGAGTGGAATATTAGGGATACCCTTACCCCCTTTGTTCTCTGTTTTCCTCATAGTGAGCCTACTTACACGCTCCTAGTCACTGCCCCAGATGAAGTTGTAAATAAACTTATTAATGTGTCTTGTTTTCTTCATGTTTGGTGTAAAACCCTTACCTATGTATGCCAGAATCGAGTAAATGATGGCTTTGATAACTAGGACCTTCACGGTCATCGTGAGGGATCGCCCTCGCCAGCCACCTATTTTCTTTGGGACCATGGCGAGGGCATCCTTCCAGCTCCGGCATCCGGGCCTTGTCCTGCCAAAAACGACGCCCAAGTTTTTCACTGTTTCTTTTATAGGATACTGGCTGTGCAGGACCTGATCAGCCCCCCAGTCTGGTGTTACATAAACCTCGCTCTTGGTCTCGTTCATTATTGACCCAGTGGCTCCTCAGAAGGTGTTGATAGTGTGCATGATATTGGGAATGGATCTTGTGTCTGAGATAATGGTGATATTGTCCATGTATGCTTGGGTTTTAACTGTTATGCCATGTGCGCCATGTAGAGGGTAGCCAGGGATGAGGGGGTTATTGCAAATATTGACCAGTAGGGGATCTATTGCAATATTTTAAAGCAGGGCTGATAATGGGCAGCCCTGCCTTACACCAGAATGTATAGGTATGGGTTCGGAAGGGGTGCCATTAATGAGTATTCTGCTTGTGTTACCTTGATAAATGGTTGAGACCCAGTTACGGAGACCAAGAGCAAGGTTCATTCTGGCCATCACTCTCACCATATAAGGGTGATTCACCCTGTTGATCGCCTTCTCCTGATCGAGGTTGGAAAGACAGAAGGATTGGGACTGTTCGTCAGAGTGAGCAAAAATGTCCCTTACCGCCGAGAGGTTGTCCTGGGCCGACCTCCCCGGAGCACCGAAGGTCTGGTCAGATCTAACGGTCTGCAGGAGTGAATTTTGTAGGCGGAACATTAGAATCTTGGCCTAGATTTTGAAGTGCAAGCCCAGGATACTGATGGGGCACCAGTTCCTGAGCTCTGTGGCATCACTCTTCCCCTTGTACAGCATTGTGATTGCAATTTCCCTCATTCAGGGGGCCAACCTACCCTCCTTATACATACCGCCCCAGATTGACTTTTAAATATTCCCAGAATGTTTTATAAAACTCTGCAGGGAGTCCATCGGGACCCGATGTCTTACCCGTACTTAAGGTGTGCATAGCCCGAGTGAGTTCCTCCAAGCGACAGGTCTCCCTTTTCCTCCTCGTCCCATATTGGAGTGAATTGTTTGAGGAGTTTGTCTATCAAGTCGTCATCTGTTGTTTTAGTTGCATACAGTTTGGTGTAGAAGTCTTTGACAATTTCTGTTATGGTGCGTTCGTCTATTTGTATTTTCTGTGTGTGGTCTTTCAGTGAGTCTATAGTTTGTTTTTTCTGTCTGATATGTTAGAAGAAGTATTTGGTGCACTTCTCGTCTTATTCTAGGTGGTTTATTTTGCTTATGTTTTTTTTTCTTCCTGTTCCTGTCTGTATATAAGTACGGGTTTGTGCTTTGACTTTGCTATTCCTACTACTAAATTAAAACCAGCCTGTTGGAGTTCGGATTGGTTTTGTAGTCGTAGGATTAGTATATTGAGTTGTTTCTTTTTGCCTCTTGTTATAGTTTTGCCTGCTTTTACATAGAAATGTTTTGTCCTCTCCTTTACCATCTCCCACCATTCAGGAATCAAAAAGGTCAAGGTGAGAAGTCCAGTTTTTTAATTGATTTATGTATTGCTTGTTTAGTCTGTCCGTAAGTAGGGTGTTGTTTAATTTCCAAAGTCCCTTTCCTCTGTCCTTCTGTCCACTTTTGTGGTAAGTTGTCTATGGTCTGAAAAGGATGTGGCTGTTGATATAGTACCTGATGCTGTGAAATTTTGATCCAGGAGGACGAGGTCGATCATGGTTCACCCAGGTGTATTGGAGCACGAGGTCCCTGCCTAGGTCTTGTAGCTGGTATTCATTGATGATGACTATAAGCTCCCTGCTTGAGCAGTCGTTTGAGGGTGACTACGGTCCAAATCCCGCAGCGCACAGTTGAAATCGCCTGCAACAATGACTGGGAGGTTCCCCAGGACGGCCGGTCGCAGCCTATGGTAGAAGGATAGACGTTCTCAATGATTAGTTGGTGCATATATATTTATGAGTTTGGCTGTTATGTTGTAATATGACATTTCTACTATAAGTCTACCTGGTTCTGTATTTGTGATTTTTGTAAAGTGTATGTTTGGGTTTTTAAGGAGGATGGCGACTCCATTGATGTTTAAGGTATGTATAATCTTTTTGGAAGGGTATATTGCATTCTTTGAGGGAAATTATATCTGCATTTGTTTGCTTGAGATGCGAAATGATGTCAAAATGTTTTTGTGGGTCGTGAACAGACGTAACGTTGACAGAGGTAAGTGTTAAGTCATGACAATGGTAAGTAAGGTGTGTTGCTGTGACCGGCCCATGGCTGACTATGTGGAGTGTGTGTTTCTGTTTACTCTAAGATGGATCCCGTTTCCTGACACAGCGTGGACGGCGTACCGATGGTTGAGCTGTCCTCCCCTTGTCTGTCACCATGCACGGGCCCACTTACCTTGTTTGTAGCTAATTTTCGGTGTGGTGTGGTAGGGACCTCCTTTCGTATATAAGTGGGGGGGAGGTGGCTACAGGGATGTGAGCTGTGTGTTGGGTTACCTGGGTGGAAAGGAGGTCCTGAATGTTTGGAGAGTTATTATTTTTTGCTTTATTGTTTATTGTAGCAGTTGATATCATTTTCCTTTTGGATCGCTGTTCTTTCTGGTGGGGTGGGTGTTGTGGGGTGCCGAGTTGGTCTACCAGGGGGTGGGTGATCATTGTATCGTCTGTCTTGCTCTTTACTCTCAGAGTAGGTGTGACGGTGGTGAGGTTGGTGTCATTCTGTGTTGGACTAAATTCAGTGTCTAGTGGTAGTGAGTTTGGGTAGTCTGGGGCGGTTGGGATATGGACAGTGGTGATACGGTTACGATGTGGTTATGGATTGGTTGTGGTGTATTGGTTCTTGGTCTGATTCCTCTTGTTCTTCTGAAGAGTTGTTGCAGGTTTCTGATTTGTCTGTATCATCATCTGATGATGATAGGGCACTGATTATTTCCGGTGATTGTGCTGTTTCTGGGACAGTGAGTGCTTTTGGTATTGGGGCTTGTGTTGGTGCTGATTCTGGTGCCGATGTGGTTGGTCTGTGCTCAGGTGCTGGGTCTTCGGGTGCCGGTGTTGGGTCCGATTGTGCCCCTCTTTGGGAACGAGCCCTGTTGGCATAAGAGGTTGGGCAGTTTCTGAAAACATGCCCCTCGTTCACGCAGAGGTTGCATTTCCTCTCCTGCGTGCAGTCCTGGGTGAGGTGTTCATCTCCACAGTTCTTACACCGGATTACTGTGCAGGTTGCTACAAAGTGCCCATGTGCTCCACAGTTCCTGCACAGTTTTGGCATGCCGTAATAAAACATCTGCCCACTGTTGTTCCTAAGCATTACGGTACTGGGGGCAGATGTTGTATGGCTCCAGCCTGGTCCCTCCTGAGTGTAATATTGCATTTTTTCGCACCTGTCCATACCCCATCCTCGTTTCTGATTTGCTGTACACGTGAATCCATCTGTGCATGCCGGGCTAACCATGTGCCTATGTCATGATCTGAGACTGTCTCGTTGTAAAAAAATAATAGTGACTGATTTCCTTTGTGGTTCCGTGATTGGTTTCATGTGAAATTTACTTTCAAGTGTTCTGTGTCTATCTTCCCTAGTCTTTTGCCAAAAATCTGTGAGTAGTTGTGGTGTCTTAAAACCAGTGGTGGAAAGAGTACTGAAAATCTGTAATCAAGTACAAGTACTGTTACATTACTGAAAGACTACTCAACTACAATTAAAACTACTGGTTTTAAAAAAGTAGTTAAAAGTACAAAGTATTATTCTCTAAAACTACTCTAACGGATGATGTTTAATGCATCATCAAATAGCATTCAATCCAAACTGGGTTATTTTTATTGAATCATTAATTGTTTAGTTAATCACATAATATGAAAGAGTGGTACATTTGTTTAAAGGACTGCTGATTTAACCTATTATATTGAAATTGTTTGTCCTAATAATTTGTGCAACACACACACACACATTAGCTAGTTCTGTCCTAACTGAATCCCAGGCTAACGATGACATTGTGTATAGTGTTGTTAGCTGATATATGTTAGCCAAGCTAGTTATCCTAAAAATGTAAAATATAATTTTCTCCCCCTGTAGGTAAAGAATTCTTCCAGGTGCAGCCATGGGCACTTGTCCTTCATATTTTTGTCCTTATTTCCACTGTTCTAAATGTTGTTGTCCTCTGTCTCCATTAGGTTTCGGTTTCTCCAAATCTTTAGTCCTTAAATTAGTCCTACTCATGCGCTGTTCTGGTTGGTTGTCACCTTGCCAACCCTGTGCCAGCTGAAGCGTTTTTTCTCCATCTTTTTTAAATTGGAATTTAAGGTTTGTGTGTCAGGTATGTTACTGAAAGGAAAGGAGAAGATGAAAAAAAAAATGGGTAAAAGGGGGAAAGAAATACTTCCCTTTGGAAGGAGGTGTTTTAGGCCTCTCAGCACTTCAGCTGTCCTCAGGTGGTGTAGGTTTTCTGGGGTCTACACTTGTCCTGGATCTGGGCTGGTGTTCCGGTGGCTATTCCTGTGTGGTCCGTGTGCAGGTGTCTGGTACAGGGACCTGGGTTACACCAAAATCTGGGGAAGAGGGAAAACCCTCAAAGAGGGTTTCCCTCAAAGAGCAAGCAGGGGTATCAGGAGACCGGAAGACATATTGGTCTCAGAGGTACTTTTCTGACTCCCGCCCTTGGTGTTAGTCATGGTCCTTGGGTGCCTCTCCTCATCTTGTCAGGTGGTCCTTGGGTCCCTGTCCTCGTTGTCTCAGGGGTCTCCTTCCAGGGCTGGCCTGGTGGTAGGGATTCAGGGCCTGCTGCCGACGACTCCTTCTCTGGCTTCAGGTTTTGCTTCTGTCAGTGTGGGTCAAAGGGTTTGGGGTTGTCCGTAGACTGGAGGTGTGTTTTAACTCATATTTGAATTTCGGTTGGCTTTTATTTTTAAACTGTACCTCAGAATGTGTTGATACTTACTGGGTCACACCATGGGGTCGTGTACTATAATCCTGAAGGGAAATATTATTTGATATCAGCGTGTTTTCTTTTAAATTACATCCAAAATCATGGTGTAATTTGTCTCATTATTAAATATATGGCGGCTTTTTATTTTGAAACTACATCAGAATGTCTTGATACTTAATGGGTCACACCTGGGGGTCATGCACTATAACCCTGAAGTGGAATTATTCTTTGATAACAGGGCGTTTCCCTTTAAATTGAATGCAAATTCATAGTGTTATTAGTCTCAAATCTGAATCTTTGGTAGGCTTTTACTTTGAAACTGTACATCAGAATTTCTTGATACTTCATGGGTCACACCTGGGGGTGGTGTACTATAACCCTGAAGTGGATTTATTCATTGATAACAGGGCGTTTCCTTTTAAATTAAATCCAAATTCATTGTGTAATTAGTCTCAAATCTGAATTTTTGGCAGGCTTTTACATTGAAACTGTACATCAGAATGTCTTGATACTTAATGGGACACACCTGGGGGTCGTGTACTATAACCTTGAATTGGATTTATTCTTTGATAACAGGGCGTTTCCCTTTAAATTCAATGCAAATTCATAGTGTAGCTAGTCTCAAATCTGAATCTTTGGTGGGCTTTTACTTTGAAACTGTACAACAGAATGTCTTGATACTTAATGGGTCACACCTGGGGGTCATGTAATATAACCCTGAAGTGGAATTATTCTTTGATAACAGGGCGTTTCCCTTTAAATTGAATGCCAAATTCATAGTGTAACTAGTCTCAAATCTGAATCTTTGGTGGGCTTTTACTTTGAAACTGTACATCAGAATGTCTTGATACTTAATGGGTCACACCTGGGGGTCATGTACTATAACCCTGAAGTGGAATTATTCTTTGATAACAGGGCGTTTCCCTTTAAATTGAATGCAAAATCATAGTGTAATTAGTCTCAAATCTGAATCTTTGGTGGGCTTTTACTTTGAAACTGTACATCAGAATGTCTTGATACTTCATGGGTCACACCTGGGGGTCATGTACTATAACTCTGAAGTGGAATTATTCTATGATAAAAGGGCGTTTCCCTTTAAATTGAATGCAAATTCATAGTGTAACTAGTCTCAAATCTGAATTTTGGTGGGCTTTTACTTTGAAACTGTACATCAGAATGTCTTGATACTTCATGGGTCACACCTGGGGGTCATGTACTATAACCCTGAAGTGGAATTATTCTTTGAAAACAGGGCGTTTCCCTTTAAATTGAATGCAAAATCATAGTGTAACTAGTCTCAAATCTGAATCTTTGGTGGGCTTTTACTTTGAAACTGTACATCAGAATGTCTTGAAACTTAATAGGTCACAACATGGGGTCGTGTACTATAACCCTGAAGTGGAACTAGTCTTTGATAACAGGGTATACCCTTTTAATTATATAATCTATGTATATACCCAAAGAATGCTTTTATTTTGAAACCAGTTCAGAGACATTATTACCGTAAAGCTACTATAACCACGAACAGAAAAAAAACTGTGTCGGCCATGGATGTATTAAGAAAACTGTGTCGGCTAGCTTGACTGTCACTCACGATGTGTCGGCTGGCTTGACCGCAGTTCTCCAAACAAAGCACCAGGCTCTGGTTACGCGTGACAACGCACCACATGATTTAACAAATATAGGCTATAGGCTATATACGTAAAAAATAAATAAAAAACTTCTAAACCGTTTAACTGATAGTATTAATCGGTCAATTTTTTTACATTCGGTTAACGGTTAAACTGTCAATATGAGCATCCCTAATTGTAATATGACTTTCAAAATGCTTGGAGCGAATTTGGATTATCAATATTTTAATGTGAGCGATGTGTGGGTTTAAGTGGGGCGGTTGAAAAAGGTGTGTAGTGGTGGAGCGGAGCGCAACAACCGCTCAGTGAGCTAGGAGCGAGATTTCTGAATGCTTAATTCCACTCACCTAGAGCCTCGTCTCCATTGTGAGGCCACATAGGCTATACTAGGCGGTTCTAGGTAGGCTTCAAACCAGGCGTGGGGGGTTGGTATGTCTCCATTGCCTTCAGTGGAAAGTGGGCTCTGATGTCTTTCGCTGGAAAAACATTCCTATTACGTTTTTTACGATTTAAGAGAGTGTCAGAAGATGACGCACATCCAGAGCAACTTGTGACTGCCGACCGCGAAGCACTGTAGTGAAACAATCACGTAGAGCCAGAAGGGTGCATTTACAAAATGCAAGACGTAGTTGATTTCGAGTTGCTTACATTTTCTTTTTTTGGTTTGTGTTTACTTTTTAAACTTCTCGTGAAATCCAGGCAAAAAGTATTAAATAGGAACCGCAGAGAAAGACTGACCCTGCAATGCCGGCTGCACAGGCAACGCATGCAAAGACGTTCTGCTAATTATTACTTTTCGTAATAACTACCTACACCTTTGTACTTTAAATATGGCGCCAGTTGAAACCACACATGGTAATTGAGACGAGGCAATAGCTACTCTGTCTGCTGGCCAAGCTAGTGCGGAGGTATCTGTGCATCCCGGCAACATCATTCACCAGAGCGGGTGTTTTCCGAGGCTGGACTGACACGGTCACCAGGTTGCAGTCGCGTCTGACCCCAAATCATGTAAATGCTCATCTTTCTCAACAAATATCAGTAGACTGTTGCAGAAGTTTATGTGACTATGTGAGTTACTAGTTATTTTTTATGAGGCTTTATTAAGGTAGGCTAATATCACCCTCTTTCTTGACTCTGTGCCTTGGATAGTTTTGAGTTACATTTTGACAAAACCTAACAGATCGAAGTAGGCTACTATTATGTTTTTGGTTAAGTTTTTTAACATGATTCTTTTTTTATTTATTATTTTGGAACAAACAAGGGTCTCTGTTTAAGAACGCTGACACTCAGCTGCAGGTTCCGCTGATTTTAGAGCACCACAGTGCATATATCTTTAGCCTAGCCGAACATCCAGATTAACTGCCACAAGTTGTTCTTCTTGTAATAAAGATTGCATCGAGGAAAGACATGCTGTATTTTTGTATTAACATGGGATTTTTAATTTATAAAAAGTTAAATAATAAATTTAAAATAAAAATATTAATGATTAATTGATTGTCGATCGTCAATTCTCCCGATGATTGACAAAGAAAATTTAATCAAATGCCCATCCCTATTCGGTTTTATGGCGCACCCATTATATATATTTTTTCTAATACTAATAATATTTTTATTCAAATACAATAGCAAACATTTCAGCTGGTGCAGTGTGGATTTGAGATTTGTTCTATGTACAGTTTTCTATAATTAAAAGACTTGAAGCGCAGGGTTCAAGCAAGATTCGCATTGCATAACGACACGGAGTAAAGACTGGTATATCTCCATTCAAACCCTCTTCTGTGTAGGTGAATATATCTATGAAAATATGTACAGCTGAGGCTCGATTGAAGACATGTATTTTTTATTTTAAAGTCTATCCTGTTTCCTGGATATGTTACAGTGAAAACAACAATTTCAACTCACACATATGTCTTTGAGTTTGCTAATTAGAATTAAAGGCATTGTTTAAAACATGTTTTATTTTGTTGATGTAGTCTATAATGTAAAGAAAGATTTCAACTATTAGACGTATAGTTTGTATTGCGGCTAAAACTCTCAGAGAGGAAGAACTGCACACTAAGCGATTTCTAGGGCTGTCCCCGACTAATCTCTCTATACAATCAACTAAACGAAAAAAAAAAATTGTTTCATGCTTTACAGCGCTGTTGGAAGAAGTAATCGAAAAAAAATACACAAAAGGGTGACAGACAAGACAAATATAAATCTGATCAATGTACTAAATATGCTGGCATTTCCAAATTCAGTCGCTATAAAACTATTACTAATATTAAGCCTCGTGTCACCTGTTGTTGCTGAATGCCAATATAATTACAACTGCATAGTTGTATGTAACTGATAAGTAATATCCATGAAATACAAATAAAAAATGTTGTTTAACATGCAAATAAGCAGAACGAGTCAATTAAATGGTGCATGCTGGAGCCTTTTTCAGAAACACAGATGACATTCATCACGGGAAAATATGCCTGCATACCTGGCAAAGGAATGGGGAACTGTTGTCACCGGACATTCGATGTGATATAATTTAATTCGATGTGATATCTTTAACATAGATTCATTCAATTGTAAACTTAAATGTAGAGAATAAATCTGTTTGGCTGTGTCTCTGGTTATAACCAGTGGCGGGCCGTGCATTTTACACCTTCACCATCTCCCTGAAATTAAAACGCATTATAATAACCTTGAGGCTGCTGCTGAGAGCTCCAAGAAGCTCCAGTGCAAGCCATATGTTTGTCAGTGTCGGGGTACCTACCTGCACTGCTGTTTTACGTAACCTGATGTATAGATTTATGTGTAGGGTATCTGAGTCAGAAAATGATATAATCGCTGTTTTAGCTAACACTGTACGTAGTACTGTCAGATTTTATTCAGGACTGTGGAACCATTGGCGAACATGTCTGTATGTCAGACATTGAACATTGTGTAAGACTTTGCATTTGTTCTTTGTGTTTTTGTATTTGATTGTGATATGGATCCCCCTGGGTCTGAAATAAAGAATATTATTAACCTCACAATTACATTCTAGGGCTATAGGTTATTTTCATTCGGCATATAATGCACCCCATATTCATAGTGAAGATAAGTTTATTCCACTCGTTAAAGGTTATTTAACACAAGGCTCAACACCTATGAGACTTACAAAACACTAATTGACCCGACATGACTGAAACCATAAGAATGTACCACTACGGACTATGACAGGACGTCACATTACACATACTGTAGCCATCGGATAGCCAAAGTCAATGTCCTAACCAATTAAACAAGAGCTAACTCAAAACACCCAGTCACAACACCACAAACATGCAAAAATGCCAGAAGGAACAATCAGGATTCAACAGACTTCCCCAGAGATTGCAGACAAACCGATACAAGTACTTTTAAGAACTATGCCAAATGTCACATTTATCAAGCTAAAATCTGCTATTTCTTAGATGTTGATCAGCCAATTCAAATATAGAAAAGTAAATATTGCTACATATCCAGAAGAACATCATTTACATTGCAGGTCAAGAATGTGTAATATTTATTACAGATGTCAATGTTTTACATTGTGAGAGAAACACGTTTGTAAACGCCAACACAATAGACGTTTGTGTTCGAATTTGCCCTAAGCATTGCAGATGTTTTGTGTAAGATGAGAATGTCTGTTTGAAGTGACTTTCTCCAAAACAGGGATAATTACTTAACCATAAATTATTCTGTTAAGGTATTTGATTGTTTTATTATAATCGGTACACAATTATAGCTGTAGCTACTATCACTGTAATCTATTGAACAAAATATAAATAGGCTACTTTGTATTTCCTTTAAGTTATATTTCTTAACAATAGTATGTCAGAACTCAGAAATACCACTATTTTGTTCACCCCGAAGGTTTGCAAACTACCGACATTTGTCTTTCCTCCCTGAAGGTGGCTTTCAGAGGCTAGGTCCAGGGTCTTCCTCATGCCGTTTTCTACAGTTACAGTATGCAACAAATAGCCTAATAACTTGCATCCTTCATTCGTTCCTGTACTTAAATGTACTGGTATCGGTATCGGCCCATCCCTAGTTAAGGCCCTGCTAGGAAAAAAATATATAAAAATCCATCAAACTCACCAAAGCTGCTCATTATTTGAAAACAAAGTCTGTCCTCCTTTCTCTTTTAAAAAGAATTCTATGATGCGGTTGTACAGCACATCTTTGCATTAAGTTCCAATAAAAGATCTTGCCCAGTGCTCAGAGTCATCCTGCCCAGTCCTATATTTGCCACCAAAGCTACTTCACCTCTATCTGACATTTTGCTAAAAGTAACTAATCTAACAATCTAAAAATTGAAGGTTTAAAAAAATCGGAGACGGGTGTAAGGTAATTCTTGTTCGGATGGCGAACTTTAAATTTTTTTTTATTGAACTTTATTGAACTGCTACTCCTACCAGCAACAGAGACGATGCTGACATAAGGCTTGCAGAAACGCTTTAGTTGGTCAAAGAACACACCCAACATGGTAAAGTCAAAATCTAATTGGTTAAAAGCTTTCATTTATATGAGCTGCGCTAAAAGCAAGGCAACTGAAAAGAACGTACTGTAGCAATGAAATTACCTTATAGACTAATTGAAATGAACTTTGTAAAATATGTATATAGTGTAAATAAAAAATATATTAAAGAAGTACAAAAATAAATTTCTGATTCTAATCATCTTTGGGCCTGCAGAGAAGGCCTTTGCAGGCCCTGACGGCCCACCACTGGTTATAACAATGGCTTTATTGTGATTAGATCATTCAAACTTAGCACAGCCAAAGCCGACATACAGTAGCCTAAACATTTAATTTAGTCTAGATGTTAACAAGTACAGATGTCACTCGATAAAGTGGTGCTGTTTGTATCACGTCAACAATATACTCATCGCTGAGTGGTGCCAGACCACTTAAATAGAAAAAAAACAGGAGATTGCAGTTCTAATGCCTCCTAGACATGTTTTTTTGGGACATAGACTGATATTAAATCAATGTAATTGTACTATTATACACAGTAGAATACATTTCTTAATTTAAATAACGCCTTAATTGTTTTTAAATGGCTTTAGGAAAGCGAATACATATTTTAGACTACTGCGTCTGCATTCTCCAATTAGAATGCGTCCCTGATTCCTTTGTGAAAAGTTGTAACTATTTACACAGTATATCAATGTACAGTTTTATTTAAGGCTGCACAATTACTCAAATTTTAATCACAATCACGATTTTGGCTCCCCACAATCAAATTTGTGTGATCGAGCGATATTAAAACCTCTAGAGTGTCAACAACCATACAGGTAGGGATGGGACGATTACCGGTTTCACGGTAAACCACAACAAAAAGTCAGTACGGTTAGTATTACCGTTTAAAATTTAATTTTCATTAAAACAGTCTTTGATTACCGTGATTTAGAAAACTCACGATAAATCCTGTCCAGCCAGAATCAGTCTGACGCAGGTGCGCGCATGCAACGTCGTTTTTGCACGAGAAGTCAAGGCGGAAGGCAGTGACAATATTTAATTATCTCACTTGTAATTAACGCAAAGTATCCGGATGATAAGTTTAACAGCAAGTAGATTTGAGCCAAGACGGACGAACATGTTTAAAATATTAAGGGTGACATTTAAGGGATAATGTATTGTAGGCCTATTAATTCATAGTAAACTTATTACACATATTTTTATTTTTATAACAGAAATAATTTCAGGGACATAAAATATTGCAAATGATTAGTGTCCGCAGATCCTTAAAGTCTTAAGTAGCCTTAATATCGTTTTCTAGAATGTATGGTCTAAAACTGTTTTTAAGTCTTAAATCTCATTTTCTACGGTCTTAAACAATTGCGGCAGTCATGCTATTTTGTTCCATTGTATTTTGTCAAAAGAAGCCATAAACGCTTTCTCTGTCCAACATTTTAGTTAGCAACAGCTGCCAAATTACAGTAATATCAGGTGATTGCGGGAGCTCCATGAGTTAACAGCAACACACTTACTTTTTTCGTTAGTTAGCTTAGTTTGAGTCTTGTTCATATTTAATACACTTAGCTAATATATAAAATATATTTTATTTGTGCCCTTACAGTTTTGTTTACTAAAACGTATTACTTGTGATTAGTACCTATTAGATTGCACATTTTTCAGTAGCCTACCTCAAAGCAACTATAACAACCCACTCTCATTGAGCAGTTAATCTCCACGTTCTCGTTCTGTGTTTCATTAGCGCAAGTGTAGTGGAGCCATGTATTACTTTGGAACATTTCTTTCTACCGACTCAAGAGCCAGGCATCGTGGAGTTACTTTAAATCAGTAGTTTAGTTTGAACTGCTGGTCGCAATTCTACAGCAGACTTAAGCACAGTCT
>JACXGM010016939.1:0-20092 GCA_016801145.1 Umbra pygmaea
CTTAGCTTCTTAGCCTGTGCTAACTTGCTAATGTCACACTTCGGTGGGCATGGCATCAGCAACCAGGCACCTCAGCTCCACCCACGCTCCACCTCTTTGACCATTTTTGGTTATCCGAGATTGACGTCGAGTGACGCGCTACCAAGATGGCGACGACCGTCTCCGCCCACAATGAGCTTCAAAAACGATTTTCACAAACTTATGGGTGACGTCACAGTCCATATTTTTACAGTCTCTGGATCAAACCCAGCTAGCACAGAGCTGGCGGGAGGCCGGCAGTTACAGCTGACGGTACGATAGCTATTTGCTCATCATTTAACGGGTGATCCGTCGGTGTTGGAGCCTGAGTGGTCCACCGGCGGGTGAGCAGAGTTTTACACAGAGATGCTCTGGGAATCCTCGCACTCATACTGTTTTTCCAGTTAGTCCATCAGCTGCGTATAGGCTATATACTAGGTTAGTCTTATGTTCTAGATTTCTATTTCTAATGAAAAGTATTTTAATGTATACAGAAAATTGGTTACAACAACATTCAAATACAATACAAACACATAATAGATTTATTTTGAAAATCAAATATAATAAAATTTATATTCAATAAAAAAGTTTGTATTCTTTTTTTATACAATATGTCAAGGTCCAAAACGCTGCCGGTGGACCTCTTGGCAGGCAGTGGACCTCCTGTTAAACGATTAGCAAACCGCCTGGCGGACCACAAACTCTGCCTCAAGGGGAAAATAAAAATATCAAGATGACTGTATTACATAGCTAACATTTTGAGCCTAACAAAGGTGAATTCTTCCAATATACAGGTGATTAGCTCGAGATCGGGCTTGGTGACAGGAGTAGAATTTCATGACGCCGTTCCCTGACCCAATCTCCGGACCACAGACCTGTTACAACGCAGCCCTGTGGTGGAGGTACAGCCTGATGATGACTGCAGCTAGTGCACTTGGACCAACCTAGTGGCAGAGCTGCATGGGACAGAATTGTGGAACACCATTTTTGATTAGTGTTTTGAAAAAAAATACCAAAAACACATTAAATTAATAATAAAAGACAAGATATTATGCTTAGGTCCTTGAGTTTTATTTAAATAATTATTTGTAAAGAAAAGCCAGTGTCATCTTTTGCCTGCAATTAGAGATATTGTTATGCAAGGTCAGCAATAGTAGCTACTCTGTGGTGGCTCTGACATTCAATAGCTATTTATGAAATTATATTATGTAATTATCAAAATAAAATTATTAAAATAAAAATAATACTATGAAATAAGTGAAAAAAAACATAGCATGGTGACCACTTATGCATTTAATTTGTCTGCTACTTTTTGCCAGCCCACTCTCCTGGTTTTTGCAGACTTTGAGGTGTTCCCTTGCGTTTTCATCAAACTTTTAAATTCCGTGTTCTAATCAAACTGTCAAATTCCTCGTAACCTTCAAGTAATAACCGTTGCTCTGCTGCGGAGAAAAACTGGGCGTGCTCTTTGGCCATGATGAGGAGCCAATAGCAGTGTTGCTGATCAGCGTTTCTACCATCGATACATCTCCCCTTTTATGCCAACACGCGTACGCGCAATCATCTCATCACTCAATCCAGCGATACTAATCGTAAACAGCAGGTGTGTTTGAAGAACCAAAGAAGCCAAATCATGATTAGCCAGATGAAGTCATCTTGGATGTGTCATTTGATCTCGGATGTATTGAGCGACGTATGAAGAACGGACCCCTGGACTCCCCTCTGAGGCTTGAGGATGTGGTTGAGTCTATTAACTCTGCAAAGTAGCAAAACCCCAGGCCGAGGTTGGTTCACAATATAATTTTTCTAGGAAATTCCAATTGCGTTTGGCTCCTTTATTCTTATCTATGTATAATGAGTCATTGGACTGCGATGTGCTCCCCACAACCTTGAAACAATTGTCTATAGCTCTTCTACTTAAGAAAGGGAAGGATCCCACTGCCTGCTCCTCTTACAGGCCCCTCAGCCTTCTTAATGTGGATGTAAAGCTGCACGCAAAAGTGGTAGCGAGGCGCCAGAGGTGACCCTCCCATCAGTCATCTCAGAGGAACAGACAGGCTTCATGGTATCGCTTGATGCTGAGAAGGCATTTGACAGAATTGAATGGGAATAGTTATTTGCTGCTCTTAAAAAGTTTAAATTTGGTTATAAATTCATTGCTTAGATAAGGCAGCTGTGTGCATCCCCACAGGCCATGCCAATGGGAAAGCCACCAAGAATTAGCAGGGTTTTACTTCAATGATATAAATTCAGTGGTGGCCTCGCACCTAATTTTCTATATCACTATTGGGCCGCCAACCTTCGGAAACCGCTATTCTGGTTGCACAGACATATCTTGGTGCCTGCTAGAAGGTCTTTCTTGCTTCTTCTCCTCTCTCTCTGCCTTATTATGTTCCACCCTCCCTACATCTCCCTCTTGTTACTCAGACAACCCTGTAGTACTATCCTCACTCAAAATTTGGTACCAGTTTTGGACTCATTCAGTTTAAGGTGACCAACAGAGTTCATTACTAAGTCCAGACTGTCCAAAATTTAACCCACAGTGGTGGATGTGTGTGACAGATATCATTCCTCCCCATGCAACTTGTACCATATGTTTTTTACTTGCTCGAAATTGAGCTAATACTGGACCTTTGTATTCTATACCCTTTCAGATACTTAAAATCAATTTAACTTAATGCCTGCTGACAGTAGTGTTTTGAGTCCCAGGGGACTCCCTCTTGCTAAATTATGAAAATGCAGATACACACTAGTCGATTGTCGAAGTCCTACAATCTTAGAATTTAAGTAATTTATATTAAATGTAATAATGTGTTTTTCTAATTACCCTAATATACAGAACCATCGGCCAAACTAAAACAAGTGGGTGTATAAGAAGTTGGGTGTTTATATTAAGTTGGGTGTGTATTGTAAGTTGGGTGTTTATATTAAGTATATGATGTATAATAATGAAAGTATTGTTGAATATCACGTGGCGTTTCTTGTCAGAAATAAATCATTTCAAACAAGCCCTATATATTTGGCAGCTATGCAGTGTTTGTCTAACAAACAGCAAGCCAGCATATTGGTCAACTTTTTGTGCATACAGCAGAGATGTTCTTTTCACATCTTTCTTGTAATGATATTTGCTTCTGGTGTGGCCTTCCAAATATTATGCAGAATCTCCCTGTGTTTAATAAACAACATGACCAAGAAATTCAGAGGATAATTCATGAGGTATGTAGCAACTTTTTTAGTACTTTGTGTCTGCTGTGCCTCAGGATGTTTTTTTGCTACCAGATATGGATTACACAGGCTACTTTGATGAGGAGGATGGGGAGTGTGATCATCAACACCACACAGCTGCTCTGAATCTGGCTTGTCTGTGCTTAGGAGCTCAGACTAGATATTAAAGTAATGTAAATAATAAATAATTGTACATAAATAACTAGCATAACTGTACTCAAGTCTGAAGATGTTTTACCACCTGTGAAATTACTGCATTGAATATAGTTTGTGAGTTATATTTCTCAAAGTCTCATCAATATTATTTTATTTTAAACAATAAACAAGTACAGTTTATAAAATAACTGAAATAATCTAATAACACTTCAACAACATATTACTCACTTTAACCAAAAGAACAATGAAATAACTACACACACTATATGATTCATTATTTTCAGAAATTTTTTGCTAACATCAACATATTTACAATGTAAACTTGATGCCCACACCCTGAGTTCTCAGATTGTCACACTTCTCCAGTCTTAGATTTTTTTCCCTCATCCAATGCCAAAATTCACTGTAGTCCAGCATCTCCAATAGGTTTTTTGTGAAGCCTGGGAAAATGCAATGAATTCCCTCCCTGTTTGTTCCTTAGAGTTTGGGCTCCCTAAAAATCTCGACTAGCTCTACAACATCCCCACTCTGTTCGTGCAGTCGATGGGTGCCAGTCCGCCTTGTGACCATCAGGTTCTAATTCAGTGTTCTCCACCAGCTCCCTCAGCACTCCAATACATTGACTTATTCTGGCTGCCGACTGCTCATTGAGGTTGGCTCCAAGACCTTTCAGGAATGATTTTAGAAAGTTGTTGAGATGTTCCAGGTGTAGATCAAGGGGGATGTTTCTACCCTTTCTGCCTTGACCATTCCAAAAACGGTTCCATGTGACACTGTGAGCCATGCGGGGAGCTAGTGTAGCATTGACCTGCAAGTTGAGGAGGAATATGCTGTACGCATAGTGTGTCCATAAGCTTTTTAAAAAAGCAAGGCAACTTTGTACAGTGCCTTGCGAAAGTATACGAGCACCTTGAACTTTTCAGGCTTCAAACATAAGGATATGAAACTGTAATTTTTTGTGAAGAATCAACAACAAGTGGGACACAATCATGAAGTGGAATGAAATTTATTGGATATTTCCAACTTTTTTAACAAATAAAGAACTGAAAAAAAGTTAATACTTTGTAGCGCCACCTTTTGCTGCGATTACAGCTGTAAGTCGCTTGGGGTCTCTATCAGTTTTGCACATCGAGAGACTTACATTTTTGCCCATTCCTCCATGCAAAACAGCTCGAGCTCAGTGAGGTTGGATGGAGAGCATTTGTGAACAGCGGTTTTCAGTTCTTTCCACAGATTCTCAAATAAATTCAGGTCTGGACTTTGACTTGGCCATTCTAAAACCTGGATATGTTTATTTGTAAACCATTCCATTGTAGATTTTGCTTTATGTTTTGGATCATTGTCTTGTTGAAAGACAAATCTCTGTCCCAGTTTCAGGTCTTCTGTAGACTCCATCAGGTTCTCTTCCAGAATGGTCCTGTATTTGGCGCCATCCATCTTCCCATCAATTTTAGCCATCTTCCCTGTCCCTGCTGAAGAGAAGCAGGCCCAAACCATGATGCTGCCACCACCATGTTTGACAGTGGGGATGGTGTGTTCAGGGTGATGACCTGTGTTGCTTTTACGGCAAACATAACGTTTTGCATTGTTGCCAAAAAGTTCCATTTTGGTTTCATCTGACCAGAGCACCTTCTTCCACATGTTTGGTGTGTCTCCCAGGTGGCTTGTGGCAAAGTTTATACAACACTTTTTATGGATCTTTCAGAAATTGCTTTCTTCTTGCCACTCTTCCATAAAGGCCATATTTGTGCAGTATACGACTTACTGTTATCCTATGGACAGACTCGCCCACCTCAGCTGTAGATCTCTGCAGTTCGTCCATCATTAGTCATTTAGGTTAACATTGGATCATTCAGAGATCCTGACTGAACTTCTGGAGAGAGTTTGCTGCACTGAAAGTAAAGGGGCTGAATAATTTTGCTTGCCCAATTTGTCAGTTTGTTATTTGTTTTGAGCTGTTTTGCATGGAGGAATGGGCAAAAATTTCAGTCTATCGATGTGCAAAACTGATAGAGTTTATAAAATTACAGTTTTATATATTTATGTTTGAAGCCTGAAATGTGGCAAAAGGTTGAAATGTTCAAGGGGGCCGCATACCTTCGCAAGGCACTGTACATCCACCAAAAGCCTTAATGTGCAATATTGTCTGGGACGTTATGACTAAGGACAGACTTCCATGTATGCAGGTGCTGTCTTTAACAGGCTACAATTAATAAAACTATGAACTTTGTATTTTTTCCCGGTTATTAGATAGTACAAATACTATAGTGTTTTACTATATGCAGTACAGCAGTTACGTTGTCGTCTAAGGATTTGACCAACTGGTTTATTTTGTGTCTAGGATTATTACTGTCTGCGCATAAAAGTGTTATACTCTGCAACAAGGGCATATGTTACAGACAGGCAATGTGGTCCCCCCCAATAATAAGATAAATTTGTTAAAAATATATGGTATGTCCCCCAATATCAAACTCGTTCCTACGGCCTTGCTCTGCGGCTTAAGGTAGGTGGTACTGTAGTTTCCAAAATGTCAACGTTTTATAAATGGTAATGTCTAAAAATTTGATCCTTTCTAGATTTTCCTCTGCTGTCAAAAGCAGCACCCATCGCCGTAACGACGAAAATTAATTAATTAAGCATGTTAATATTAATGCAAACTCATTTCTACTAGTAGCCTAAATAAAATGTTTTCATATGTGGTTTAAGCACATTAACAACATTGTTCTATAGCTACATTACCTTGGAAAAATGAACTCATTGAGACGTCCATTATATGGTTTGTATAGAACATCTGTGTTTATCCCTAAATCTTATATAAACAGACACAGCCATGCACTGTCAAAGTGCGGGATTCATTTTAGTTGCGTTTAAAAAATTAAACATGATATAGAAATACAATAGATATTTTTTTGGTTCTTGGTCATTATATATGTTTCCATAACCAATCAGTGGATGATATGCACAAATTTCAATGACAGCAGGAGAGAGAGAATTCAACCTACTAAAAATGCATCGGAAAACAATTGTAGGCTATATGCCTCATCAATTTACAGAAAATATAAATAAAATAATTGCCAGAACAATAATAGCAAGTAAATTAAGTCTGATACAAACAACTGTTTGCATAGAGAAGTAGTTCATCTTAAAGGTTCCATGTGTAATAGTTCTGAGGATCTATTGAAATGCAATATAAGATCCATAACTATGTATTCAGTGGTGTGTAAAGACCTTACATAATGAACCATTATGTTTTTTTTTACCTTAGAATGAGCCATTTATATCTACTTAACCGCGGGCAGCCACTTATATGGAGGTCGCTGTATTTTGTCGTCATGATTCTACTGTAGCCCTCAGCGAACAAAAAGCGCAACAGAGCGCGTTTTGTCACAACCTTGAAAGAGAAGCAGCCGAAGAAGAAGCAGCAGCAGAAGTTGTACGTTTCTAACTATTAGATGATAGTAGATGCTCTCCTTTATTTTAAGTGGAATTTTGGACAATTGGAAAGCTCTATTGAGGAAAAAAATTAAAAGCCATGCAGAATTTGCCTGTTTTCTGCTGGACAGGTAAGGTATACTTTAGCAATGCAATTGAAAACTGTTGTTTGACAATGTTAGCCTTGTAGAAGCTAGCCATAGTCACGTGAAAAGTGACTTTACCCTTTTCAGTGGTGTAAAATATATAGTTGGATTGTTGCATGTAACTTAGTTCTTCTCCCTCGCTATCTTGTGGATTTGCTATGAGGGAGAAATAAGATGGTTACACGTTCGTGAGTCAATCAGCTGATTAGTACTATTGACCGCAAAACAGTAACGTTAGCCTACACCCTACAGCAGTGTTTTTCAAAGTATGGGTCCCGACCCACTGGTGGGTCGCGGGAGATTAAAATTGGGTTGGCAAATATTTTTTCATAATTATTTTGTCATGGTTCTTTCATGATTAAAATGTTATAGTTGACAGTACACCTCCACAGCCACATGGGGCAGTGTATTGAACTGAGCAGTTGTGTAGGTCAAGCGGGTTCTACAGTATGATTAACACATTGTGAAGAACACGAACGAGTCACGGAATCCAGACATTAACGTACAATTCAACAAAATAAAAATATAAAAAATCCTAATCTTAAAATTCCAATATATTTACATTAATTTATAATTACCACCGCATATCGCCTATTCTGAAAGTAATGTGAATTTGTAAGCGCAGTGTCCTCCGAATGCGGTGTGTGTGTGTGTGTTCGTGTGTGTCTACCAGCACGCGCCTCTTTATTGCGAAGTGCTTGTAACATCACTACTTCCTTCCCTTCTACACTACATTCCCTAAAAAGAGACAACGCTGTTTCTTGGGAGTTCGTGCGTAACATTAGGCTACTTCAGTGAAAAATATAATAGCGAACTTCCACGGATGGAGTGAAATTTGTGCAAAGAAATATAAAATTGTATATATACCCATATACATATACATATATATATATATACATATATATATACATATATATATGCAGTGTGCGTTTGTCTGCTGAACATAGCAAGCATGCGCCTTTAACATATCGCTCCTATCTAACGCACGTCATAAAAGTATGCAGTCCATTCTAAATTGTCCAAAAACACAACGTTCGTTTTTCTCTGTTTCACTCACTTATCCAAATGCTTATGAAAATGATAAGGCTACTATTTAAAAGAGAAACAATGACGAATATCAAAAATTTGTCTATGCATATAAATCGCTTGAAGTAATTACCGTAGTCTCGCTCATTGAATTGGCCAAAAATAAAACAGATTTTACAGGGCCCTATTGGCTTACCTACATCAGACAAAATAACCTGTATGTTAAAAAAACCTGTTCACCCAATGCGCTGGTCGTTAGAAGTAACAAAATAATTGCCATTTATTACAGTTTTCCAAACTTTTATTTGACTTTAGTTTCACATAGCTAGTTAAAACAGCATCATGGATATTTTTTTATCTGAATGCGAGTAAATTAATACAAGTAATCTAATATTTCTGGGAAAACCACCTGATCTTGTTAATTTTTGGGATTTTAACATGTTTTTATAAAACACAGGTATGTGCTGTGTAAGAACACGTCACACCAGTCCGAACTCTGACAGGAGTGACATTGCCACACCGCAGATTCCCAACGCTCATGAACATCGCACACATAGACGTCTCAATCACCAGAATTCTAGACACCTGTTACAGTAGGCTCTAGTATATATACCAGCTTGTTAGTGTCCCTCATTGCGAGATATTGTTTTCATTAACTACTGAGCGCTTCTACTACATATTCCTGACGACCTGTATATTTGACCTGTGCCTGTGTTCCTGTTTATTTCGAGAGTTGGATCCTGATTCTGTACTGCCGCCTGATACTAGATTTCTGTGTACTGTCTGCCTGCTGACTCCCTGACTACGATTTGGAACCTGCCTTGTACCTCTGCCAGTGATCTCACGTGTAACGACCCTGTTCTGCTGTATTATCGGATACCTGTTTAAGCCCTCTGTACCGTTGAGATATTTACCTCAGAAGAATCTGTGCTATTAAACCTTCTTCTACCTATTCCTGTGTCGAGTCATTACATGGTGATAATACTGTCAATATTGAGAAAATTAATGTTGTACCTATTATTATTCTGGTGACAATTAGAACGTATGTATTATGTTTATACCCCTACATACAAATACAAATTATAGGAAAACGGTATATTTGCAAACACCTATTTTCATGACATTTGGGTCACGATTGTTTGTAATTTTGAAAATGTGGGTCGCCGGAAAAAAGTTTGAAAAACACTGCCCTACAGCATTACGAAATATTAGCCATCTAAACCTTTACTACCGTGTTAGAAAAAATATGTAGTTGGATTTTTTCATGTGGTTCTCTTCTATCGTTGTGTAATTGCTTTGCTATGTAGGGAGAAATGTGCTGGTTACGTTCGTGAGATAAACAGCTGATTAGTACTATTTACTGCAATACTGTAATATTAGCCTACTAAATAACTGCTCATATTAGCCACTAAATCTTTAGTACCCTGTTTGAAAAAATACGTAATGTTGGTTGGATTGTTATTTCGAAAGCATGATGAAGCCAGACGAATACTGAGTGACGCAGGCAAACATCACTGGTAACCATCAGTGTGGCTTTTCCCAGATAGAAGGCTCTTATGAAGGAATCATGTATTCAAAGCAACTTTTTTCTTATCTTGTACTAACTAACATGGAAACAAGCTAGGTAAAGTCAGTGAATAAAACACTAACACAATGATGAACAAGTAAAAATAACATTAGAAATATCACGAGGAGAATACATGACCAGCACGCCACAGAGAAAGCCGCAAAAGATGAGAAGATGATAGAGGCGAGGTGTGTAGCACTGATTGGGGACCATTGGACATCTGTCAACAACGATAACTACCTCTGCGTTACTGTACACCTCATCCATGCCAGCTGGGAACTTCATTCCTTCACTTTAGGTAGGCTACGTTATGTAATTTAAATTACAGAATTTTATTTAATTACTTAGCCTATTAATTACCAGGAGAAACAGAGCTTGGATTGATTGACACAAAGCTACTGAGTGTAACAGTTCATCACAACCTCTTATGTAGGCCTACATTTCAAAGTTCATGTGTAACTGAATAAACAGTTAGTAAACACAAGTGCATCTTTTTAAACATGATTTATTTCCATCACCAATTATCATAGTAGAACAGGTTTCTCAAGCATTTTGGAAACAGGAGATGAGCCCCTGGTCTAGGTAATGCGCCACCTGCCTTTAGACACCCATTCTCAAAGACTTAGTCATTATTTGGGTAGCACACATATTCTGAATGCCTTTGGCAAAATCAAATGAGCCATTTTAATCTAGATTAATTCCAAGATTACAGTGAGTATTGTGAACTGACAACACTCTAAGCTATAGAAATATAGCTTGTCACTCTGATGTCTTCCCAATATATATATATATATATATATATATATATATATATATATATATATATATATATATATATATATATATATATATATACATACATTATTATTGATTTACCTTTTTATAAGAATGCCTTTGTAGGTTTATTAGGAAATTGCACTAAAACAACTTTGAGTTAGGTGCTTCAAGCTAAGTTTACTGAATCCATCCTGCATTAACATTGCACATTCTTTCTATAGTAAATACATTTTCAGTATCCAGTGTATTTAATAACTTGATCAACATTCTAACAGGATATCATATGCAGATGACTTAATTGTAAACAGTTTGTTTAGACAAAGGTGCTCCAAATGGCCACCAGGGCAGCAACAAGGGCCACCGTAAGGTGGAGTTGGATAGCTCCAGCTCCGTTGCACTGGTCTCTGTTGTCGCAGCAGGACGTTCTGACTTCGTAGGAGGCACCCAGTATGCTACTAGTGGTTGTCGCGTTGCAAAATGTTTTTTCTATACAGCCCTTGCTCTTTATAGTAAGAAAGTTACTGATATTGAACGCTGAAAGATGAAGAAATGAAGGACTGTAAATTCAAGTCATTTTTGATTGGGTAGCACTTTTGCACAAACCTCACATAATAATAAAGGAATGTAAGAATTACACACCAATAACCACGGAATTAAACATATATAATTTTGAAATTATACAGTTAGCTAATTCAAATAGTTTTTGTAGCTTTCTACTTCAAATATAAAAATGGTATTCTCAGTACTTGCAACTCCACTGAAGCAGTTGGGCTGAGTGGGGCTACATGTTGTAGTTGGACCCAAAATGCAAAAACTTCCGATCCCCACAGGGCAAGTGTAGCATGATAGTGACTCAGCTGTGCAATGGAATGAGAGAAAAAACAAAAGAGAGAAATGGGACACAAGTTAGCAAATACTTTAAATTAGAGCAATTTTCAACAAAATGAGCACACATAAAGTGAACAGAAGTGGGTGGGTGGGTGGGGCACTTGGTTCAGAGCATTTTTCTGTGAGGTAATGGACTTCCCTAATTTCTGATGCGCTAAGGCAGTGGTTACCAAACCTCTCCTCGAGGACCCCCAGACAGGCCATGTTTTTGTTTTAACCCTGAAATGGCACACCTGATTCAATTAGTCAAAGGTGTAACTGCGCTAAGGTACTCACAATTCTGCAATTGTTTTTATTATTCATTATTCCTAAAATTATTTTAATTGGCCAATCCAGCAATTGGAACAAATATTACTATTTGTTGCTTGTTTTAACAATTTTTTTTAAACAAAATACATTTGATTTACATTTGAGCAATTTAGCATTGCTCCTGGAGCAACTCGCCTTGCCCAACCTTCTGCCTACAAGTCTGACTGCCTAACCACTGAGCAATAGATTTCCCAAACATTTGTTCTGATATAGTCAATAACACACTACAGCACAATTTTCTAATATAATCAGAGGTGCATTACTAACACTAGCACACTATCTACTATTGAAAAGGTGCTGCAGCAAACACTAGTTGCCGAACAGGTGGATGGTGTGGATGGCATAGATACTGCTGAGATCTCTGTACAGAATGAAGGTATGTGTGGACTGTTATGTATACATACATAAAGACAACACAACAGTATCATATGTTTATATATATATATATATATATATATATATATATATATATATATATATATATAGCCATATATATATATATAGCCATATATATATATATAGCCAACACAACAGTATCATTTGTCCCAAACTTTTGTTGAGCTCTCTTTGGAGCTCAACATTACAAAAACAAAGGAGTTATGTTGTGGAGGCAGAGACAAGACATCACCACTGTTCCAGCCACTTAGCATCCAGGGTCAGCCAGTGGATCAAGTGCAGGTATTCAGGTATCTGGGCATAGAAATAGACACTTCCCTGTCCTTCTCACAACACACAGACACAACATACAAAAAAGCACAACAACGTCTCTATCTGCTGAGGAAACTTAGAACTTTTCAGATCAGCAAGGAGGTGTTAACATTGGTTTACCGCTCCCTCATTGAATCAGTTCTTACCTTCAACATCTCTACCTGGTATAATCAACTCACCATCAAACATAAAACAAGACTCTCACGTATAGTAAATCATGCTGCCAAGATAATTGGCTCCCCCTTCCCCCCCATCTGAGCTGTACAGGCGCTCAGTGATCAGGAAAGCCAACCTGATCACAGAGGACCCCTCTCACCCCCTCCATCACTCCTTCCAGCTATTACCATCAGGCAGGCGTTTTAAGGTACCACTGGCCCGCAAAAACACCTACAGGAAATCCTTTATCCCTTCTGCAATAGCCATACTGAACAGCATAAAATGAACATTATAGTCAGCTGATAGTACCCCCCCATGTCCTGTTTTTTATATGTCTGTGTGAATGTCTCTTTGTAACTGGAGCCCTGTCAAAGAAAATGTTCTGTAACCGATGTGTAACAGACAATAAAGTATTATCTTATCTTATCATTTATATGTCAACCCAACCGATGGTATGGAGGACCAAGTCTGCCAAAATAAGAAATAAATATATAAATAAATAAATGCTCAAAAAATAAATAGGCATACGATTAACTGCACAATAAATACAGTAAATAAAGAAATGTCGGTAGTACTTAAATTATACAATGAGACATTAATGTACATATCTCTTTTAATTAGCTTCTTTATGTATTTACCTTTGTAATAATTACCTAATTTATTGTCCGTTATAATCTTCAACTTTATTAATTACTTATTTTTTAAATGTATGTATTTATGTGTATATTATAATATTTTGTCTGTTTTATTCTTCTTTTGTATTTTTTTACCCTACTTATTTCTTTAAAACTATTTATTTCTCCCTGTCCTTTTTACATTTATGTATGCATTTCTTGACGTTTGTCGGTTTTTGCAGATTTAAAACCTGTTAGATAGACAATTATAAAGACAAGGATAACATGCAAAGGAAGAAGAAACTTACACAAAAAAAAGAGTCCCATCAGACCTATTTAGTAAAAGTTTTAAAGCATTGGAATTTAAATGTACTTTAGTATCAAAGGTAAATATGGGATCCTGAATGTATTTAAATATACAAAGTAAAAGTAGAAATTAAAAAACGTGTCACACATAAAACACAACAGCAAATAGGAAAACAAAATGGCAAATAGGAAAAACACGACAGCAAATATATAAACACGACAGCAAATAGGAAAACACAACAGCAAATATGAATAATACGTTTTTATTTATATAGCGCCTTTCCAGAGCTCAAGGACGCTTTACAATGAACAACACTTCAACAAATCATGAAGCACAACGGCAAAAAGAAAAAAATGACACCAAATAGGAAAACACAACAGCAAATACGAAAACACTTTGAAAAATGTTTTCAATTATGACGTTTCATTAAAAACAATAATGAATATGTTGTACACAGAATTTAATTGAATATATTGTCAGTGACTTGTGAAAACATGATACATTTGAAAAACATTTGCTTACCGTCCAACAACAGACTAATTTTAGCTATACATGATCATAGACCGACCAACTATCTATTCAAATTGTTAACAATTATTATTTTCATGAATTAGGAGCGCTATTGTTTTGAAAAGTAGAATCAGAGTTTGTGTTGCTGATATAATATAGTGTTGCCAAGCGAACGCGAGTGCCCCCCCGCTACAATGTTAACTAGCTTTACTAGTACTAGTAGGCTTGCTTGTCATCTAGTCAACAAGAATTTGTGGAATGGTGATAAAGACAGGTAAATGTATATACAAGTTTACATGTTTGTTTTTTATGATAATTTGTAATAGTTCAATTGAATATGGGTGTTAGCATTTTGTGTTGTTGGGGATGCAGTGGTGCACTTTTGTGTGTTTGATATTAATTTGCAATATTGAAGCAAAGCTAAAATATTATTATTAAAAGTTTTCAAGTGGAATATATTAATTGCAAAATAAAGTGATATAGGTTATGGTGCCTGCTCCATATAGCCTGGCTAAGAGGACAGGGCTAACAAGGAAACAGAAAGATTGCCGAGTCCATTGCAGAGCATCAGCATTCTAAATGACAGGTTTCACCAATACACTCAGCTATGTCTGGCATTCCTACTACTACCCAACACTGATGCCATACCTCCCAGTTCCAGGTGACCTGTGCAAAGCAATAGTGTTAACCAGACTGAGTGTAACTCTGCCTCAGGCCTGTACAATAAAGTGGTAACCAGGCTAAGTGTTGGCGATTTAGTCCCGGACCTGGTTGGTCCTATGTGACCGCGGCATGTAGTGCATGCAGAAATGTCAGTATGTGTGCAGTGTTGTAGGGACCCAGGGTGGCATGGTGATGGAGGACCCCTTGACCACTAATGGCTGCACACATGGTGATGTTGCCCCCGCACTGCCCAGCGACATTCTCGATGGCCCTTTGGCCGATGATGTTTCAGTCCCGATGTCTGGTTTTTACCAGTCTCTTCCTCTATCTCCTCTCCCTCTTCCCTCCCTGTCTCTTCCTCGTTCTCCTCTCCCTCTTCCCGTCTCTTCCTCATCTTCTCCTTCCCCTTGGTCCTTCAGCCTCCATATTCACGATTGTGTCACGACAGGTGCTCATACCTGAATTTTATAGTGACTGATTGGTGTTCAGTTACAGGTTAAGTGTTTTACGATGTGTGCGGGAGTGTTGCTAATGTGATGTGTGTTTTAACTATTAAATGGACGTGCTGACTGCAGCGTGTTTCATCATTGGCCAAAGTGTGTAACACATGCACGATGTGTGTAGTGTTTTGCACCGTGTGTTACAGAATTGTTTACGGTGCCATGCCGACATTGTGTTTATTCATTTGGTGCCTGAGTGTACCAAATGCATGCAAACGTTATGGTTTCGACTCTTTGTTATGAGCATTCAATTTTAGTGTTTTAGCAATCGGAAAAAACTGTAATCAAGGGCTATATAGTCTAGGTGCTCCAGAGGATCGGTGCATATCATTGTGACTTCTACTCTTGTCTTGAGTTGCTATGGTTTAAGGACCTGACAGACTGTGGATATATCCACTATTGTGCCGTCATCAATAAAGGTTGTAAGTAATATATATTGTATATATGTGCAGGCATACGCTTTGTGTGCTGTTTAGCTGTTTATGCAGCAGAGAACAATACAGTAGTATATTTTGTTGTGTAGCTCCAAGTTTAGAAAATAAACGGACGAACTACACTACCTGTTTGTTCTCCCTTCCCTCAACACCACTATCCAAGTGTGTGAGAGAATGACACACCCTAAGAAAAAGAGGAACTCAAGACCTAAGGGAGGAAAAGCTGCTGCACTCTCGTCACGAGCAGAGAAGGAGAGAACCATACAGCTGGTCATGGAGACTGCAGAGCAAGAGCATTCAAGCCTATTTTGGCTATGGGGGAGTTATCATCAAGCAATGCCAACCGGACTGGAACCATCAAAAGACCTTCTATATCCAGAGGAGAATCTGGAGTTGTTCTAATCAGAGGAAGAGGACACAGTAAAGGGCTGGTGTGCACTCTCAGTGTATGACCCAGTAGCACCTGGCCACATACGCAGCCCCACGCCAGAAGAGGTTGAAGACCAGAGGATAAGGAATCTCCAGGGCATCCACAAGAAATAATTCAGCGGATGCTATGAGGGTAGGGGTAGCCCTGTAATACCAGCTTGGGCTACTATTCCCTCTCCTTGATACTCAGACCTTGACCCATTCCAGCAGGCTGCTCCTTTAACCGTGTTGGACAGAAGCTGGACATGAGTTCCGAGACCAGGACTAGTTACTACAATTCTCCCTTGCAGCCTATAGATTACCAGCATACAAGTTGGTAGGATGAGCTCAGGAACATGATGCTGAGTGATGAGCTAGACACACCACCGACAGAAGCGACTAAGCTAGCAGAGGCTAGCGGAGGCTACCAGGCTAGCGGAGGCTACCAGGCTAGCGGAGGCTACCAGGCTAGCGGAGGCTACCCGGCTAGCCTCAAATAATGATTTGCTATCATGTTCTTCTGCTAAAAAACTGCTACCGGATTCCTCTGCTAACGAACTGCTACCAGAGTCCTCTGCTGACAAAAGTCTCCCATATTTTTTCCACTAATTAACTGCTACTGGAGTCTTCTATTACTGAGCTGAGTATTCTGCCAATTAGCTGCTCCCAGAGACCTCTGCTACTGAGCCTCTACCAGAGTCCTCTGCCACAGAGATGCTAGCAGATTTTATAGCACTGGCTCCGCCTCTGGAGTTTACTGATGCAGGTTCGCCTACAGAGCAACTGCCTACATCTGCCGCTGAGCTGCACGGGCCTGCAACCGCTGCTGAGCTGCACGGGCCTGCAACCGCTGCTGAGCTGCACGGGCCTGCAACCGCTGCTGAGCTGCACGGGCCTGCAACTGCCGCTGAGCTGCACGGGCCTGCAACTGCCGCTGAGCTGCACAGGCCTGCAACCGCCGCTGAGCTTTACGGGCCTGCAACCGCCGCTAAGATGCATGGGCCTGCAACCGCCGCTGAGCTGCGTGGGCCTGCAACCGCCGCTGAGCTTCACAGGCCTGCATCCGCCGCTGAGTTGCAAGCATCATCACCACCACCGGGGTCTGCCACATTTTGTAGTTGTACGCTCTGTGTGCTGTTTAGCACATCTGTGCTGCGATAGATCATAGTAGAGCAATATATACTGTTGTGCAGCTGCAAGTGATGCTGGATTCACACCAGGCACAGCAAAATATCACCGTACAGCACCGTCACACAGACACACGTGTACACCACAATCAACATCATAATCAATCTTCTGCATCATCAAGATGTAGGACATTGTTGCATCTTACTGTCTTCCTCCAGCAAGGTGACTGGGAGGAGCTTTTTCAGTTTAGTATTCATTGATTGTGAAAATCGTTTGTGTGGCTAATCTACTAAGCTGTCAAAGCTTTTCTTGCAATCCCATATACTCATAGGTGAAAGCGATATTATAGCACTTTCTCGGTGGTACATCAACTTCCGGTTCTGGTGCCGTATGGCAAAGCACTGCACATGTTGGATTATTTCTACCCTTGCTACACACTCCTTTTGAAATGAATGGACTTCCGCTGTAACGCAACCAGTTTGCCGTGCCTAGTGTGAATCCAGTATAAGAAAATAAACTAAAGAACTACACTACCTTTTTGGTCTCCCTTCCCTCAACACCGACTACAAACAATGCCACAACACCTGCGTTGTGACATAAATAGTCATATTGATCTACATGACTGGATCACAATTGGGTGGCCTTTTTGCTCATCTGACTAGATCGAAATTGCGATACCTCAGAATGTTATTTTGGGCCCTAAAAAAAATCTGTTTTATTTTTTGGCCAATTCCGTTAAATTTTTCAACTTTCTGTGATTTTCATATTTTTTATCTCAAATCTCGATATAAACACGCAGGGTCAGTGGTTCCCAAATTTATTTGGTTACTGTACCACCAGAGATCCAATACCCATGGTTGGAACCCACTCGCCTGGCAGAATTGGTTTACTCAAATAATTACTTCACTCATCTGCAACTGAACAACTATATAGACAAAGTTGCATTAAGAAGCCTGCACCTGAACCTAAAATATAGGAAATACTGCTTTACAATTTGCAAGTGCATTGCCAGATAGAGTACAGTTACTTTCCATATGGTTTAAGTAATTATTTCCTGACGTGCAGATGGAAGGCTATTTCACGAATCGTGAGAGAGCCATTAGACAAATTACTTTAAGTGATTTAGAAAGATATATTATTGATATTAGTCATTGTTCACTTTTTAATTAGTAGCCTAAACATAGTCATATGCATTTGGATAGGTTTGTGAAACTGAGAAAAACCAGCGTTGTCTGTTTGGACAATTTAGAATGGACTTAGATAACATTAATTATAGCTGTTAATAGCTATCAATAGCCCATTAGATATGAATGATATGTAAGAGATGCATGCTGGACAAGTTTGGTAGACACACCCTGCATATACAATTTCATATTTTTCACATTTCTCACAGAGGTAATGTTACGCATAAACTGCCATGAAACAACATTGTCTGTTTAGGGAATTTAGAAGGGCGGAAATAGTGTTGGGTTTTAGGGATGGGTTTTGCAATTTCTTTCAGGGACACCATTTTTTAAATTCAGTTCACTAAAAAGATTAGTTCACTCATTCGTTCACTGATTAGCAAATGTTTTCTGGCAGATCTCATGTTTGTGAATGATTCGTTCTAGCACTGGATTCATAGCACATAAAAGATTTGTTTAAAAATAATGAATCATTTGCAAACAACCCATCACTTCTTTACAGTGGTAATTATTAAATTCATGTGAATATATTGGAGTTTTAGGATTATGATTTAAAAAACAATATTTTGTTGAATTCTTTTTTAATGTCTGGATTCTACAATTTTGTTTATAAGAAAGAAAATGTTGGCATCTGATTGTAATAGCCTAGACTCCCAATTAGATAATTAAAGGCAATTCATATAGTTTATTCATAACACATGAGCTTGGGCGAAGAACCAAATATCTCCATGGGCATATTTGACTGACCTGTAATGCAAGTAGGCCCAGAGATGGTCCTATTTTTTATGGTTATTTTGTCCAGCGGGGATGGGAGGGGCCCCAGAGATGGTTCTATTTGTTGCTGTTGAATCTCACTATGAATCTCACTATCAATAGCTGTGTACAATTGCTTAATCCAATCAATGCATCTCTGGGGTGGTTGGGTGGGGGCCCCAGAGAGTGTCCAGTTCTTCCTAAAATTTGGAAAACAATGACTAGTTACGATTGCCATATGCTAGCTGTTCACAATTGCTTAGTCTAATCAATAAAGGTTTGTGGGTTTCAATTTTTTGTGGGCGGCAACATTTTTGGTTCCACAAACTTTATCTAGCAATTTTTAAACAACACGTGAACACCTGAAGAAATCAAGCAACTTGCCTTGGGTACTAAGATAATTTGCCAATTAATTGTTCATCTTCACTGTGATGAATTACAGAAATGCTTTCTGCACATTGCAACCTTCTGCTGTTGGCAGGAGCAGCATGACCAACTAGGGGAATTAGGCGACCGCTTAGGTTGCCAGAAGGCTGGGGCGGTGGCACGACAGTCAACGGCAAACTTAAGATGCTTCACAGTTTGATACAAAAATAAATACAATTTAATGTAACTGACCCAATTATTATTTATTACTTTAACATAGGTTATTTTTAAAAATATTTGTAGATTTTTATCAATCCAAAAAAGTAAATTCCATTCGCAAATATTTACGAGTGAGCAGTATCGATCAACTAGTATTGAGGATGTTCTGATGTTCGTTGACTTTGCTAAGATTGATTGTTTTCACATGTTGCCACAAGGGGCGGCGGGGCACTAGTGTTGTTCGAGTGTCAAATGTTTGTTTGTTTACAGGCATCATGTTCAAGCAGAATATGTCATTCATTGTTACATTCAGGTATGTTGTGAAGTTGATTGAATGATTTTACATTTCATTTTATGATTGTTCACAATATATATTGTTCACTTAGCTGGCTGATACATCACCGGGGGGGTATTGCACGAAAGTAGAATAAAGAAATCCAGGATAACTGAAAAAGCGCAGCTTGACTTAGTGTGATCTGCTCATCGCGGCTTAATCGGTTGCACGTTTGCTTAGCCAGGATGAAAAGGTAAAGCTATGTCAAGCCAGATGTAGATATTCTGGATAAGTGCTCGTTCACGGCTTTCTTAAATAGACCAC
>JACXGM010016940.1:0-20092 GCA_016801145.1 Umbra pygmaea
TTGGCATTTCCTTCTCCCCAGTCTTCCTCCAGACTCTGGCACCTTGATTTCCGAATGACATGCAAAATTTGTTGTTGTTTTGTTGTGCTGCTTCTCTGTAGCCCAGGTCAGGCGCTTCTGCCGCTGTTTCTGGTTCAAAAGTGGCTTGACCTGGGGAATGCGGCACATGTAGCCCATTTCCTGCACACGCCTGTGCACGATGGCTCTGGATGTTTGTACTCCAGACTCAGCCCACTGCTTCCGCAGGTCATCCAAGGTCTGGAATCGGTCCTTCTCCACAATCTTCCTCAGGGTCCGGTCACCTCTTGTCATTGTGCAGTTTTTTGCCACACTTTTTCCTTCCCACAGACTTCCCACTGAGGTGCCTTGATACAGCACTCTGGGAACAGCCTATTTGTTCAAAAATTTCTTTCTGTGTCTTACCCTCTTGCTTGAGGGTGTCAATGATGGCCTTCTGGACAGCAGTCAAGTCGGCAGTCTTACCCGTGATTGCGGTTTTGAGTAAAGAAACAGGCTGGGAGTTTTTAAAAGCCTCAGGAATCTTTTGCAGGTGTTTAGAGTTAATTAGTTGATTCAGATGATTAGGTTAATAGCTCGTTTAGAGACCGTTTTCATGATATGCTAATTCTTTGAGATAGGAATTTTGGGTTTTCATGAGCTGTATGTCAAAATCATCAGTATTAAAACAATAAATGACCTGAAATATTTCAGTTGGTGTGCAATGAATCTAAAATATATGAAAGTTAAATTTTTATCATTACATTATGGAAGATAATGAACTTACAATATGCTAATTTCTTCAGAAGGACCTGTACATAGCCTACATTATAACAGCTGGAAACATTCACATACTTCAAAACTATCAAAAAGCAGGGAGGGTAAATAAATGTGTCCAGTGAGCTGTGCATCATGTACAAGCACCTGTCGAGTGGGAATATAATGGAAAGCTTGTCATCGTTCGTCTCACTCAAATGTTTTGGACCGAAATAGCTTTTTTTCTACTATGGCGTCTACAACGATTGGAGGTATGTTATTTTCAAGTTAAATTTTCACCGGTTATTCCAATAAACATGCGTTGAAAACGTGCATAATGTTACAGAAAATGTCCAATGTGCTTTAACAGGCGATGAGAACGCATATTATGGTAGTTTTCTACATACAGTACATAAGGTGTGCAAGGATTCAAGTGACATGCACTCGGAAAGTGTGTATTTGTGCCAGTAAACACACATTCAGAATGCTATATAATTCTGCCACCCAACAGATCTAAACTGTACCCTTTAGACTCAATATTTCTGGTTCAGGCCTGCTCAATGTATTCTCCATGTGTCTCCATTATTTTCAGTAGCATTACTAGGAGTCAAATCCCATTACATATTGTATGTAACTCAAATAATTTTTTTATCTGTATTTCATTACTCAGTTAAAATTTGTTATATACTCAGACATTGAGATGAAATTGGTTTTACATACAAACACTCACACATTCATTAGAAATAGACAGATCATATTGGTCAATTGGATCATGCCCAGAGAAAGTAGTTACCACAAGTCTGCAAATGACATGATCAGGCAATCTCTATCTAGCGGCGGCAAGGTGGCCTAATTGTTTATTAGGACCCTGGTTCAAACCCCTCCCCCCCGCACACTACCAAGGTGAAGCCTCTATCATTCTGTTTTTGAGACAGTTAAACCTAATTGCTCCCAGGTTCTGTAAATAATAATTATTTCTTAATAAACTTTAAGAATCCATTAAACTTGATTCAAATCTTTTAAATATTTGAGAAGGTTAATAAATTGATAATTATAATGTCCAATGAGTATTGTATGATATTAAACCTAGACACACGAAAAGTCATATGTAAAAAGCATTTTTTAAAGTAACTTAAAGTAGTTTAATTAGTAATAGAGTAACGCAGTAACGTAACGTACTTACTTTCTATAAAAAGTAATGCAGAAGGTAACTTAGTTACATTTTGGAGAAGTAACTGAGTAAAGTAACTTGTTACTTTTTTAATTAATGTTCCCCAACACTACCCAAAACAGAAGCCTTTAGTCAGATCAATCACGGGATAATTATGTTCACGACTATATTTCTGTGATTTAATTTACAGACGCCTGATCTGAACACAAGGAATTGCTGGAGAGCGACATGGTAGGATAGATAATCTTACTTATCTAACCCAAATCTTGGGCACGCAATGCCAATTTTGCACTGCCTTATGCAGGAGGCCCGGAAGGTCAGAGAACCCATAGTCAGGCTCGAACTCATGACCATCGTAACATAGACTGTCCTGCAATGCAGCGACTTAGCCCACTATGCCACGCGGACCCCCGGATGAAAGCAGTTTCTTACAAAAAATACAAGCATGTATACATTTTAACTAAGAAACACTTAATCTTTTAAAACTATGTGGAAAATATGTTATGGCCTGGTGAAACAAAGGTAGCTAGCCTTATTGCCTTAATTCCAAAAGATTTGAGGGTAACACTTTATAATAACCATCATTTATAGATGGTAAATTGATTGTTAACTAATGTTTAGTAAATTGATATATTACTATTAACCAATAATTAGTTTACTGTTAACAAACAATAAAATTATATTCAATAATTTTTATTAATCATCATTGCTATGAATTAACTGCTTATTTTTGCACACAATATTTCAATTATATACAATATAGTTATTGGTTATTAATTTTAAAAACTTGTAAACCTTTAAGAAACTGTTAATAAAATTGCAACCTTTAAGAAACTGTTAATAAACATCTACATTCCCAACACTTTGTTAATATTTACTAATTGGTTTGGAAACTGTATCCAAACATTAGTTTAGTTTAGTTTACCCTCATTTTACCAGGCAAGTTGACTGAGAACACATTCTCATTTGCAGCAATGGCCTGAGGAGAAGGGGGAGATGAGAATGAATGATTTGAGAGATAGGGATGATTAGGTTGCCATGATGGAATGAGGGCCAGATTAGAAATTTGTCCAGGACACCAGGGTTAACACCACTACTCTAACAAATGGTGCCATGGGATCTTTAGTGACCACAGAGAGTTCGGACACCCGTTTAAAATCCCATCTGAAAGACAGCACCGTACGCAGCGCAGATGTCCACATCACTGCCCTGGGGCATTGGGAATGATCTTTAGACCAGAGGGAAGAGTGGCCCTTCAACACCACTTCCAGCAGCACTCGTCTCCCATCCAGGGACTAACCAGGCCCGACCCTGCTTAGCTTTAGAAACAAATCAGCAGTGCAATACAGGGCTCTATTCTGCTGGCCTATTTGGTTATTATAAAGTTGCAATTGATGATTATAATACATGGCTAAATGGTTTAGAAACACTTAGATAATTAATACTTTGTCAGTGGTTAGTATTTGTTTTGTAAACAGTCTATTCATATTGTCTGGATGGTTATTATAAACCATAATAAACCATAATGCAACTGACAATTATAATACATTGCTAAAAAGTTAATAAATACTTTCTGAAGCATCTATAAACATTATCTAGTTGGCCATTGTAAACTTACGACTGATGTTTACAATACTTTACCATTACTAAAGAAATGGTTTGCACACCATCTATATGAATCATTGGAATGGCTATTATAAAGTTGCAATTGATGTTTGTTATAATTAGTCAATGATGAATAAGTGGTCTATAAATCATCAAGTAACTTTATTTGGCACCATTAAATCTGTTATTTATGTTCCATAAAACAGTTTGTCTTATCCGCAAATTGAACACTGTTTGGATACGGTTTAAAAAACCAATTAGTAACCATTAACAAATTAATGGGAATATCTGGTCCATCTATTTAGATAATGTATGTAGATGTTTTATAAACGGTGTCTTAAAGGTTTACAAACATTTTTTTAATCATTACCTAATAACAAATATTGTATATAAATTATATAATGTGTGCAACAATAAACTTTTAATTTATAGCATTAATAATAATAAATTAACATTATTAAATATAATTTTATGTAACATTAAATGTTTTTTTATGTGTTTTTGTCTTGTTTGTACATTTGCGACTGTTCTGTGTTTATCTTGCTGCAAAACCAATTGCCCTATGGGGACAAAAAAATATTTATAAATAAAGTCTACCAGCCCCAGTTCCAAGATGGCTACCAACCCCAGTTCCAAGATGGCTACCAGCCCCAGTTCTACGATGGCTACCAGCCCCAGTTCCATGATGGCTACCAGCCCCAATTCCAAGATGGCTACCAGCCCCAATTCCAAGATGGCTACCAGCCCCAGTTCCAAGATGGCTACCAGCCCCAGTTCCACAATGGCTACCACCTTCAGTTCCACGATGGCTACCAGCCCCAGTTCCACGATGGCTACCAGCCCCAGCTCCAAGATGGCTACCAGCTCCAGTTCCAAGATGGCTACCAGCCCCGGGTCCATGATGGCCGATCCCAAGATGGCCACCGGCCTCAGTTCCAAGAAAGACTTCATCTTCACTGTGTTACGAAAAGACCCAGAAGTGGATAGGGACTATCGGGATTGGATGAACCAATGCGGCCAAGCCATCTGTGACTGTCCAGATTTGGTTAGCCAGTTCTTTTCGTGGAGGGCCAGTTGTGGATCACTCAAGACGGAGGCTGAGACATTCCTTTTGAAGCAGCTGCTCACCCGATCCCCTCATCTAATGACCTGTTTGGAAGCCATCGGGGCCTCTCGATGTCCTGGCAGGACCCTGATAGCCCAGGTTCAGACGCCAATATTTTGGGTAGGAAAGGTCTCCATCATGCCCAGACCAGCAGAGATCGCCCAAGTTCCCTGGCCAGCAGAGGTCGCTCAAGTTACCTGGCCAGCAGAGGTCGCTCAAGTTCCCCGGCCAGCAGAGGTCGCCTAAGTTCCCCGGCCAGCAGAGGTCGCCCAAGTTCCCCGGCCAGCAGAGGTCAACCAAGTCTCCCGGCCACAAGAGGCCACAGTTCCCGCTCCTCGGCCACAAGAGGCCACAGTTCCCGCTCCTCGGCCACAAGAGGCCGCAGTTCCCTCTCCTCGGCCACAAGAGGCCGCAATTCCCGCTCTTCGGCCACAAGAGGCCGCAGTTCCCGCTCCGCGGCCACAAGAGGCCGCTTATGCTCAAGCCTCCCGGCCACAAGAGGCAGCTCCCGCTCAAGCCTCCTGGCCACAAGAGGCCTCTCCCGCTCAAGCCTCCCGGCCACAAGAGGCCGCTCCCGCTCAAGCCTCCCGGCCAACAGAGGTCGCTCCCGCTCCGCCTCGGCCACCAGAGGTCGCTCCCGCTCCGCCTTGGCCACCAGAGGTCACTCCCGCTCCGCCTTGGCCACCAGAGGTCACTCCCGCTCCGCCTCGGCCACCAGACGTTGCTACACCACCAGCGGTCGAGCCTGAGCCTTGCCTTGTCTCCGAGCCTGAGCCTTGCCTTGTCCCTGAGCCTGAGTCTTGCCTTGTCCCTGAGCCTGAGCCTTGCCTTGTTCCCGAGCCTGAGCCTTGCCTTGTCCCCAAGCCTGAGCCTTGCCTTGTCCCCGAGCCTGAGCCTTGCCTTGTCCCCGAGCCTGAGCCTTGCCTTGTCCCCGAGCCTTGTCCTGTCCCTTTGCCATTGCCTGCTCCTGTCCCAGTGCCATTGCCTGTCCCAGTGCCATTGCCTGTCCCAGTGCCATTGTCTGCCCCTGTCCCCGTGCCAGTGTATGCCCCTGTCCCCGTGCCAGCCTCTGCCCCTGTCCCCGTGCCAGCGTCTGTCCCTGTCCCCGTGCCAGCGTCTGCCCCTGTCCCCGTGCCAGCGTCTGCCCCTGTCCCCGTGCCAGTGTCTGCCTCTGTCCCCGTGCCACTGTCTGCCCCTGTCCTCGTGCCAGTTCCTGCCCTTAGCCCCGCTCCGGTGCCTGTCCCCGGGCTTGCGCTTGCCCCAGTCTCTGTGCCCCTCTCTGTGTCTGTCTGTTTGTCTGTGTCTGTCTGTGCAGTGTCCTTCCAGGTTCCAGTGTCTGCTGTGGTTCCAGTGCCTGGTCTGCCTTTACCTCAGCCCTCGACGTCCTTTCCCGCCTGGCCGCCTCCCGCAGGGCCATTGACTCCGCCTTTGTCAGCCCGGACTCTGCCTCTGGTGCCGCCTGCCTGGCCTCCGCCTCGTCTTTCGCCTCTACCTTGCTCTGCTGGACCTCCGCCTGCCGGGACTCAGCCGCCCGGCCTGTCGCTGCTGGCTCTGTCCTCCGGACCACCGTTGCTGCTTCGTCCCTTCGGTCTGCTGCTGCTGCCTTTGCCCTCCGGCCCGCCGTTGCTGCTTCGTCCCTCCAGTCTGCTGCTGCTGCTTCCGCCCTCTGGCCCGCCGTTGCTGCTTCATCCCTCCAGTCCGCTGCTGCTGCCTCCGCCCTTAGGCCCGCCAAGACTCCCTCCACCTGCCTGTTCTGTTCGTCTGCCCCGCCCTGGAGTGCCTCCGCCGCTCTGGTTTCTGCCGCTGTAGTCTCCTGCCTGGGTCTTCTGCCGCCTGGTGTCTGGTGGCGTGTTCACTGTTCGGCGATACTCCTGTTGTCAAGTCTGAGATAATCTTTTTCTACATTATATTCAACCATCTATTTCCTTATTACATCTTGTACCATAAATACCTATTGTCATTATCAGACCCGCCTGGGAGTGTTTCATTACAGCGTCACTGAATCACTGAAGTTTTCTAGCACGAATGGAAAGAGATGTAGCAAGAGGACAATTAACAGATGAGTAAGTTTATTAAACCTATTTTCTGTACCTTGATAATGGAGCACACATCATGACTGTGGTAATGTTATTGTACTGTATGTGTAGTGTGCCAGCTGTATTTAGTAGCTAGCTGAGTGGGTAAATTACTATACCTTACTATAGGCTACTCTTTCTAGTTAAAGAAAAATGGATGGGATCGCATCGCTTTTCAGCCGCTTTCGGGCTGTAGTGACGGTTAATTTAGCATACAGATCTCTTTCATAATCTTCCGACATAAAATGCCGACTGCAGACCCTAACTTTTTATAGCCTATTGTAAAGTGTGAAAGATTACTCCTTCTTTTTGGGCTTGCTTGTAATTTCTGCAACCAGGTACAGAACACCAAACGGGCATGATGAATTGAAATTAGACTACAATTTCAAAAACAAATATGTGTAACTTTCTAGTGTCAAGCTCTACAGAGGTGTGCTGTTGAATTGCCCATGTTCTGTGTCGGTGAGTTCAAACAGGGACGGGCACAAAATTCGCTTGGAATTCTGGGTGTTGTGGTAGCTCAAGATTAGATGGATACAGAAGCACCCCAGTGGATGCAAAAGGAACTGAAATATACTATCGGCCTTTCTCTGATCTTTTGAAAAAGAACAAATGTGTATATGACATAAATCATCTATTGTATATGCGATACTATGAATCCGATTTACTGTGGAACAGTCCTTTAAGCGACATACGAAGAACAAACCCCTGGATAGAAAATACCAGGTAAAACAGACTGGCTACTGAACAGTAAACACAAGACTATAAACAGTGACAAAAATGACAGGAACAATGACCAACAGGAAATAATACAAACACTGCTTAAATACATAAACAAATGGGGGAAATTATATCTGGTGTGTGAATTCAGGACAAAACAAGATAATCCATTGGTTAAATGATGGGAATGATCAAAAGTTTGGTTGAAAACGAGAGCTGGATCCACTGACCCTATCCTCTGCCAAAAAGGGAAACTGCAACACTCGTCCATGAAGCCCAGCTTTGTGGAGCATCCGGGTTACAGTTGCCCATGGACAGTTTATCCCATCTCGGCTGCGGATGTCTCCAGCCACTTCAGAGTTACAGTAGCATTGGCCTCTTGGTTGCTTCTGACTAATCCCTTCCTTACCTGGTCACTGAGTTTTGGTGGATGGGTTCTCTAGACAAAGTCGTGGTAGTGCCATATTCTTTCTGTTTTTTATAATGGATTTTATGGTGCTCCAGGGGATGTTTAACATTTGGGATTTTTTTAATAACCCAACCCTGATTGGTGCACCTCCAGAACTTTATCCCGCACTTGTTTTGATAGCTCCTTTATAACCCAACCCTGATTGGTGCACCTCCAGAACTTTGTCCGGCACTTGATTCGATAGCTCTTTGGTCTTCATGATGCTTTTTGTTTACATATGCTCTCTAACAAACGTTTGGGCCTTCCAGAAACAAGTATATTTATTTTGAGATTGTGACACTAATTGCACACAGGTGGACTATAATCATCTGATTTCGTGAGTTTTAAGGGCAATTGATTGCACCAGAATGTATTTAGTGGTTTCATAGCATACTTATGTAACCAACCAATGTCAGTGTTTTTTATTTTTACAAATTTGAGTCACAATACAAAATATTATGCACTTTCAAAGTGTTCAGTGTGTTGTCTAAAACAAACGGTAAAAAAATCACAATTACAATCCTATTTCTAACTGCTTGACTACTTCTAGTCTCTATGGACCATTACATTCAGTGTCATACCTCTCTGTGTGGGTCCCCTCCCACACTTGGCGTATCTATTAGACACAGTATGTTCAAAGGTATTGATTACATGTACAGACTGTATATAGGTATCTTATTACCAGTGGTGGGCCGTGCATTTTACACCTAGGCCTTCATTATCTTCCCGAAATTAAAACGCATTATATTAACCTCACAATGACATTGTAGGGCTATAGGTTATTGTCATTCGGCATATAATGCACCCCATAATCATAGTGAAGATAAGTTTATACCACTCGATAAAGGTTATTTAACATGAGGCTCAACACCTATGAGACTTACAATACACTAATTGACCCGACATGACTGAAACCACAAGAATGTACCACTATTACGCACTATGACAGGATGTCGCATTACACATACTGTAGCCATCGGATAGCCAAAATCAATGTCCTAACCAATTTAAAAAGAACTAACTCACACACCCAGTCACAACACCACAAACATACAAAAATGACAGAAGGAACAATCAGGATTCAACAGACTTCCCCAGAGATTGCAGACAAGCTGCGGATTAAACGCACATGCAGGTTTATCACGCACACTCAAAGGCACAGCCCGCCAAGACCACTGAATCGGAACCATAGACCTTATATATATACACGATCTGAACATGCTTCACACCAGTAGTGATCTAAAACAAGCAAGCAGTAATAATTAACAAGTATTAACAGGCGTGGCGCTAGGATGAAGTGTGTCTGTTTATCTCCCCCTGCTTGAATACAAATACAGTACATGCACTAAGCCCCGTTAAGAACCGTTAAGGCTAGGGAAGGGCCGATACCACTTTTTATGGATCGAGTACAAGTACAGAGTATTTCATTTTGGGTACTTGCTGATACGAGTACCGATACGAGTACTTTTAAGAACTATTTATTTTCTAAGTCACATTTATCAAGCTAAAATCTGCAATTTCTTAGATGTTGTAAATATTCCTACATATCAAAAAGAACATCATTTACATTGCAGGTCAAGAATGTGTAATATATATTACAGATGTCAATGATTTATGTCTCCTTCCGTGATTAGCTAAAGTGAGAGAAACACGTTTGTAAATGCGAACGCAATAAACGTTTGTGTTCGAATTTGCCCTAAGCATTGCAGACGTTTTGTGTAAGATGAGAATGTTTGTTTGAAGTGACTTTCGCCAAAACAGTGATAATTACCTAATCATATATTATTCTGTTATGGTATTTGATTGTTTTATTATAATCGGTACACAATTATAGCTGTACTATCACTGTAATCTGTACGTGCAATTTTATCTGTGTCTCTTGTACGTGACAAATAAGCAAAACTTGAACTGTCATTCCAGGTTGTTAAACTAAGGCTGCATTTACATACTGATAGATTTCAGCAACAATTTCGAGTCTGCAAGTTTGTTGGAATTTACATGTTATATATGGTGGGTGTGTCATTCAAGATGTCTTGATTTGGGTGCGTGAGCACTTCGTTCAGAAACCAGCCCAGCCCATTGACTTACACGTGAAGAATTCCCCCACAAAACACATTTCCCACTGGGATGTTTGCAAAGACCCAGGTGGGATCTTTCAAATTCTGCTTGTGTGCTACATCCAAAGGTCACTTGAAATTTGAGAGAGACCCACAAGTTTACACACTACAATTGTGTTTAGTTACGAGCTGTGCTAGAGAAGAAGTGAAAATGTTGTTGAAATCTATCAGAATGTTAGCCTGGTTGACACCAGAGTGGGTCTGGGCAAGGTTCATTCACAGCCCATTTCCAAAGAGATGTCACCCATGGACGCCGCTCAAATGCCTCTCGGCGCAGTTGGATATATCACACTTTTGCCAAATCAAGTTGGCCAGACCGCAACAACATTATTTTTTAGATATGAAGGCTTCGAGTGTTGTTCTTTTGCTCGGTTTTTAACAAAAAGGAAATGTTCAAATCGCTTAAAACAGACGATTAGAACGAGTGATGTTCCGGATATTCCATTGCGGCAGCCATCGTTGTTATTGTCTGCTTCAACCAATGACAGTATATAGCTGTGCTATTGTCATCGTGTAAAGCCCGCCTCAACGGTTGTGATTGGTGCCTCGATTTGGAAAAAATATTAATGGGCTTGAATGGGCTTTTGGCCAGACTGACTTGCAGAGCAAATTTCAAATATGCCGTAAGTCCGTCAGGGTTCTCCCAGGCTAGAGGAATGTAAACGCAGCCTTCAAATGTGGTAACCTCCAAGGGGGAGTGAATACTTATACAAAGCACTGTAAGTTGCCCACCACAAAATGATCTCAGGCTACCCTGTAAAAAAGGCCCTGGACCTCCAAAAAAATAGCTGTTGTTGATAAAAACACTCACAACCCATGTTTTATAAAGAATCCACTGCCAGTTGGGGCGCAGCATAGGGCCCTGGATTCCACTGCAGGTTTACTTCTAAAGCTTAGCAGGTCAGGCCTAGTTAGTCCCTGGATGGGAGGCCAATGCTGCTGGAAGTGGTGTTGGAGGGCCAGTAGGGGAACACTCTTCCCTCTGGACTAAAGATAATTTCCAATGCCCTAGGGCAGTGATGGTGACATCTTTCCTGCGTAAGGGTGCCATCGTTCGGATGGGACATTAAATGGGTGTCCTGACTCTCTGTGGTCACTAAAGATCCCATGGCACTATTCATAAGAGTAGGGGTGTTAACCCCGATGTCCTGGACAAATTACCAATCTGGCCTCATACCATCATGGCAACCTAATCATCCCTATCTCTCAATTGGCTCATAATATTTGTCAAGTTTGCATATATATTCTGATTCATTATTTTCTTATTTTTGTGCTTTTGTTTATTTGTATTGTATATTTTTTCTTTAAAAAATGTTTCCCATACAATTCAGATTACATTTAGAGTGTCAGAAAAAGAGAGATAGACAGCCCTTTCACTTTTTGACTAACCCACACACCAAGACAGTCACAGTCAGCAAGCCAGCTTTCCCTCCCAGGTCCTCCTAAACTCAGCCAGCCAGTCAGCCAGCCAGTACTCCCACAGTTCTTATGAGTCTAGGGTTGAGGTTAAGGTTAGGGTGGGTTTCACCACCCACCCCCAGCTGCACCCTGAGGCAACATGCCTAAGTTAGTATAGAAAACAAAACTAAACCGTAAAAGCTCAGGATAGGGTTGGGGTGTGGAGTTGTGTAATGTCTGTCGGTTTGTGGGGAGGGGGGTTGTTTAAAAAAAATACTGTTTACTGCATTGCCACCACATTATAATGGTAGTTGGTCGGTGAGTCAACGTGAAAAATAACAACTTAACTTATTTGCCCATGTTGTTCTCTAGACACTAATTGACATCTATAAATAAATTCTCACTTTTCGAGTACTGAGTGACTGTATAGCTGTGAATTTCCTTAATGCCATGGCAACTTTGAAGTATATCCCAAAGCCAGAAAGAGTCTGAGATGTTGACAATAAGAAATTTTACACCATATGGCGACAATAGACACAATCACCCGTCCATGTCCACTGACAGAAATACATTCACACCGCTATAGCAAGCAGAGAAAAACATCTTTACATCTGTAATTACACAAAGAAGCGTTCAGCCCAAGACACAAGACAGTGATCCTTCAAATGGAAGATGACTAGACCAAGGCCATGTGAAGGGGATTGCATTTGGGGAAGTTCACATTTTTAATTAAGCATTGCCCCAAAAACCACCAGCAACTCATACTGTGTTGGGTGTCGGTTGGCTGGAGATGAACCCAACACATAAGGACACAATTTTTTAGTTTTCTGCCACTCAGACAAGCGGTGGGCACATGTTTTAAATTCATTACAATGAAATTCAGACAGGACACTCCTGTCTATGGAAATACAGACGTGGTCGCGTTGGTTGTTTTAACACCATGACCGGTCTGAGACCCCACCCCTAGTCTCAAGTTCAACACAAGTAATATATGACCTGCCTGGCCTACTGAAACACATTACCCACATATATCACAAAATAGACAAGCTGTGCCACTGTAAAGGTTTATGACAGTGGTTCACCACCAGTCAGTTCTAAGCCTACACACAGGTAGGCCTTAAAAATACCAGACTCTATGCAGATGTGAGAGAAAGACATTACAAGTCTTGAATTCAAACCAACTACATGTATACATGTTTATACATAGTGTCTTTATTCACAATATTCATTATTTGCCCACACACTTTCTATTCTGAAAAGTAAAAGCAAACGTTGTAGCGTTGGTAAGAGGGGTAGACTTTTATACACAACACCAGTTTATCAGTTAATTTGTCCATTGGAAAGAAAGTTACTCCACTGCAGGTTTCATTGCATTCAGCACTTAGCCTTCCTTCTTTTTTTTAATTGAGATTGGTTATAGACTTGTTGGTGATTAAGCCACCAGACAGCATATGTGACAGATAAACCAAATATTGTGCACATCCTGAATGCTAGACACTTTAAGTAGTAACATATTTCTATGTTTTAAAATTAACATCTGCAATTGGTACATCAATTTCTTAAGGCTTTTAAACAACGTTTTGTCATAATGGATGGCCAGTTCTTGCAAACATAACTGCCTATGAATTTGATAGTTGTTACATTTCTCCAGCTGCTTAATAAAAACTGTGGCGGGGAAACACTTTTTTCTGACTTAAAGTCGAAATGAGTCTTTCATTGGAAACAAAATGCAATGACATAATGAATCACATTTGAGGAAATGTCATCAGCATCAGTCATGAACATGTTGAGCAAACAACCTATAAAAAGTACATCAAGTTTCTTTACTTTCTAAATGAATTTGTTATCACTAACTTTCCTGTACTTTTGAATTCCAAGATTATGCTCAAGTTAGTAGCATTTAGGAATGTATTTGTTACATAAAAGTTAAAATTATGTAAAAACGTCAGAATCCCTAATTGCCTCTATATTCCAATATGTGACCATTATCTATAATACTTTTAAATATGTGTCAACACACGTTCCTGTTAATAAAGCATTGCAGTGTTAGTCTAGTTGAACTGCAAGATGAAGGTGTTCATAAAGGATGAACATACGCATGGAACCACAACTTATGTGTGGAGCTAAGTAGCTGATCTTCCAAAGAGCCAGCCAGGAAAAAGTTCAGAATATAGAACAAATGTTCAAGGTCGAACCCTCCTCCCTCCCTCTCCCGCCCTCACTCACCAGCACCTGACACCCTGTCTAACCCCACCCCAGCACCTCACACCCTTCATGCCCCCTCCCTCCCTTGCACCTCACACCCTTCCTCCAAACCCTCCCTCCACTTTTTCTGACACTCTTTCTGGCCGCATCCCGATTTTTCACCCTTCTTCTGCACACTTACACACTTCCTCACACTGGTTAAGAGACATGGAAGCTCCCTTGTGCCGATCCTAACACCGAACCTATGCTTTTAGGTCTGTGGTGGATATTTTCAGAGTGCACACTTTAGGAGAAGCCTGGAGAATGGGGACGCACTGTCCCTTCCTGAACTTCCTTCTGCAGGCCATCTGCCCCCCTTACCACCTCTCCCACTCCCGTCCAGCTCACCCACCTACTCAACGGGTGCTCACACGCACTGCGGCCCGCGCACACACACTTCATACAGCCCAGCACTGTCAACGCGCTCCATGGGGGGTCCCGGCGCAGTACTGTCGATCAACAGCAGGAGGAGTGTCGCGATCTCAGCCTGCACCTGGAACTAAACATGGAGAAGAACGTCAAGAGAAAATGTAAACGTCCATCTATGGTAGAAATTATGACACATTAATTGTTGACAAACACGTGACTTTGCAGTTCTTCTGAATTTCATTTCTTGACAGAGTAGATTTTCCAAACTGTGTTCCTAAGACATGAAGTAAATGTGCTGTTAAAAATGTTGCATTCTCCAAATGTGAAAATATTAATCAAAACTCTATGAAAATACACAAATATTTTCTAAAAGATTAACCCAAATATATATGTCCATTTAGTCCAAGCTAACAATAAAGAAAGTTAATCTGTTCTGTAAAAAACAAAGCAATACATTTTTAAAATACAACACAAAAGGTGTAGAATTATGGAAAACAACAAAACACTTTACAAATATATTGCATATTAAAATGAAAAACATGTTATGTAGATTTGTATTAAACATAATCTTGACAAGGATGAGAAAATCACAACTAATATGAATTAAACCCACACCAAAGCTTTGTAATGGAAGGTCACAATGTTGAAGATGACAATTTTATGGAAACTTACAGTGGTAAAACTGTGATACCGTTTTATGCTATGTCAAACTTAAAAGACTTGTCTTGGGTATGGTATAAAAACATAGGACTACTAAGGGCCAGTTCAGTATGCTTACAGTGTTAATGATACATAAGGATGGACACTGAATGAACAGACTAATGTAAATATTTATAAAAATAAATTGCTACAGTATGTTTGAATGATACGGTCTTACTTTGAAGCAGAAGTACCCAGCTTTTAATTTCATGTTCACAATCTTGTAAAAATTCAATATTTATTACTAGTACTTTCATTGTTGAGTACCAGATTGACCATTCAAAATTTTCCTAATTTTTTTTGGGGGGGCAGGTCCTTTTTGTTTCCATTCTGTTCTCTTGTCAACAGAAATAATAAAAAATACCCCACACTTATCTTTAAAACAGAAAATAATTTTTAGCAAAAGAGGAGCAAACATATCCAGTTGCGGAATAAAGTCCAGAAAATGTCAAGTTACTACAGTACATGCTTTTTAGTAGAGTAAAAACCATGCCTATTTATTACCTCCCAATAAACTGTGGCAGCGCTAGTAAAAGTGAAATTATGTCGATTGCCCCCACCTGCTGGTCAAATTTATATATTGTAATATTCCCCTTTCACCTGCCAGTGAACATCGCATATGAGTGTATGTGTTTAAGTACAGTTTTTTATAATCACTTTGGCACTAATGTCAGAACCTTGATGTCATTTTTCAAATCTCTATACACAATACTCGCAACTGATGATTTTTCTCCATATGAAGTTGGAAGGTAAATGAAAGGCGCCCTCACAAACAAGTCACCCTTCTCCAGGCCATGGATTTTGCATGCAATGACATCATGGCAGACCAGTGACAAGCCTGGATTCACCATGCCCGAAGATTCTTCCCAAGATGTTTATTTTGATTAGTACTGTAAGCCAGGTGAGGAATACTGTAGTTGATGTTTTAGTGTATTTTCTGTCTTTTCTGTAGCTAAATATTTTAGCTTTGTTGTGAATTTGTATTTCATCAATCAATTTCAGATTTGGTAAATTTTTCTTCACTGTGTCTTTTGTATTCTTTACTAGTCCTTTTACCCTGAGGTATTTACTACCCTATTACCCTGAGTAGTATCATACATAAAACATACATAAAATACAAAAAGAAACATGTGCATGTGTGTTTGTGTGTGTGCTTCTGTATCCATGTGTGAGGTCCACATTTATGGGCAAATGTGTTGAAATACCTGAAAATCGGATTTTTGTAATTCCCCACCTATGCAATACCCCATTTACTGGAAAAACATACAATTGGGCACAATGTTAGAATTGAGGTTACTTTTGGGGTTTAGGTTTTGGGTTAAGAATTAGGCAGAGTTTAGACATTAAAAGTATGAGTAAGAGAAAGGCTAGCGTTACACACTTAGGGCCAGTTTCACAGACAAGGATTAAGCCTTTGACTAAAAAACAAGATCAATGGAGATTTCTATGCTTAATCTGTGTCTGCGAAAACAGCCAATGGTGTTCTTGGAACTTTAGACAGACAGGTTAGGCCAGGTAGTCATTAGGAAAGGCTAGGCCAGGTAATCATGAGGTATGGTTAGGCCAGGTAGTCATGAGGCATGGTTAGGCCAGATAGACATGAGGCATGGTTAGACCAGATAGTCATGAGGCATAGTTAAGCCATGAAGTCATGAGGCATGCTTAGGCCAAAAAGTCATGAGGCATAGTTAAGCCATGAAGTCATGAGGCATGCTTAGGCCATTTGGTCATGAGGAATGGTTAGGCCAAGTAGACATGAGGCATGGTTAGGCCAGGTAGTCGTCAGGCATGGTTAGGCTAGGTAGACATGAAGCATGGATAGGCCAGGTAGTCATGAGGCATGGTTATGTAAGGTAGACACGAGTCATGGTTAGGCCAGGTACACGAGTCATGGTTAGGCCAGGTACACAAGTCATGGTTAGTCAAGGTACACATGAGTCATGGTTAGGCCAAGTACACATGAGTCATGGTTAGGTCAGGTACACGAGGCATGGTCCACGGGTTGAAATGTTCCTAAGCTTTAACAACAGTTCAGCAAAAATAAAATAAGAAAAACAAATCCTTGAATCCAGAAGGATACCTCAGCATATATTCAGACAGACTAGTCCGTTTCACATAAACTAATGCAACATGAAAAACTGAGACAGGGCACAATGATCTTAGTCTTCTAGCACATCCACTCTAACAGCGTATAAACTAGGCACTGAGACAGAGGGGGCTTCAGAGACACTGTGACACGATGACAGCTTAGTATACTGCATGTTGTTTACATCACACTATTCCACTTCAGGGTTGCAGGGTGGAAGGTCTGAGCTGGTATGTTTTATTCCATGTTTATGGTTTATCCTTTTATATAATACAAGACAGGGTGAAAGAGCAAGAGAGACAGACCTGGCTGGTGCTACCCTGGCCACAGGAACACGAAAATATCATTATGAGCCAGTCCCTCCCTCTTCTCTTAACCCTTCTCGCTCAGTTAATTGATGCCTTGTCGATGATGTACCGATTGGACAGTTCCTCATTTCTGTAGAATTAGTAAGTACTCATTCTCTATAAGCAGGTTCAGACTGGGACCAGAAATCAGCCCTGGCATTTATTCTACTCAATTTTTCACCCTTCCAAATTTCATAATATCCAATTCACGATTATGGCCTTGCCTTTAGTGTGTCAAGACTAGTTTGTTAATTCCTTGCTGCAAAGATGCAGGTGTCATAGAAGGTATACTTAGAACAATTAGAACACTGTCCCTGGCTTTTGTAAACACCAGCCCACACCTTTCCATGAATATAACTTATCTGACCATTTTTATTGTTTGAGAGCTCATTTTTAGACAGATAATTATCATTTTGCTAAGACTTGCCCAGCCCATGTGGCAATTGCCAGTAATGCCAGATGCAACCAACTACAGTGGCTACACACTGGCAGTAACTGTTCTGATGTTTATATACTTTTATTGACTGCCACATGTCAAGCAAATTGCCCGTTTGAGACTTTTGTTTCTTATCTATTTTACTCAACTCTTAAACATTTTGTGTAAACAAAATTGACCTTGCAAGAGATCAGAGCACAGGTTATTCAAATCCAATGTGCCACAGCTGGACATTATTGTGGAAAACCCAGAGGGTGTGCGCAGCAGCGCAATCCAACATACCACTCACCTAAATTTAAACAGCAGCACACACCCACTTTAGCTACCACACTTACTGTTCAAGCACTATTCAAAAAGCATTCAATGGTACCTAAAAGATAATACCCTGAGTGTAACACAGTTATAAATCTGTGTTCTAACTGCAATTGATCATACCTATTTTGAAAGTGTTTCCTCTCCTAATTTGAGGTGGGTGGTTCTACTTCATAGGAACATTGTGTTGCCTGGTGCGGAGGGCTGCTATGGATAGGAGCTTTATGGAAAGCAGGGAAGGAGAAGGGTGGCAGGCAGAAAGAGTACATGGTGCGGGGGTGCTAGAGGTGGGTGGCTACCGGTCGTTGCTGCGCGCAGCCTGCCCAATAAGGGTGGGAGGAGAGGGAGGTTATTGGTGGGCGAGCATGGATCATGGATCACACCGGGGAAGATTAATTAGCCTCCGGCGGTGTCTGACAGTGGGAGCTAACATGGCATGGCCATCTGGAGAGTGTCGCAGAACTTTAGGAGACTTTAGAGCGCTGCTGGGTTTTTATGATGAAACACTCTCCCCCCAGATGCCATGAAAGAAAAGAAGACTGGAAAGCACTGGAGCATGACCTACATCCCACAGGGAGCAACCTGTGTTAGCAAACAAAAGGTCAGGCAGTGGTCATTTACAGAGTATCACACTGAGGTATAGATGTGGCTGTTGAAATGGTTATGCATCAATACCTGGATGCTACTGTAATGATAAAGGCTTTATTTTCCACACCAATTGTGTGGACCCATTATTTTTAGTGTTTATTGTTATGCTATGGAATAAGGTAAAACATTAAGTAATGTTTCAGATTAGTAATAAATTAGTCATAACTTGTTATATTGTTCTGAGGTATGCACACACTTGCAATTGATTACAGTCTACAGTCCTACAATGTTTTGTTTGAATTTCTAATTTTCTTCCTCTTAAGATGTCAGTTTTGAAAATATTCATGAGCTAAGCATATTTTATGCTTATGGTTATGCCATGGTTATGTTGGCCAAAATACGTTACTGTAATTTGTTTAAAGACAAAGTCACTTATCTTTCCAAATAAAATGTAGCATCAATCTTTATACAAAACGATGTGCACATTTAAAGGGTGGAATTACAAGAACAGTTCAGTAGATAAGCAATAATAATCTTGTGTTCATTATGTTTTATTTGAAGTATATATTTATTATGTTTAATTTAATATTATGTTAAGTATGATGTATAATGGTGTTTATAAATCTTAATTTGATAATATATTTTGTTAATTATGTTTTCTTTGTGGTCCTCTGCATGGCACAATGGTCTAAGTCGCTACCTCACAAAACAGTGGCATCATGGTGGCCATGGTATTATATCCATTCTGTCTATCCCCAAGGGCTCTAAATATTGATACAGCCTTGCCTAGGGTAGATCAGTTAGTAGTTGGTCACAATTACCTTGACACGTTGCCTCGAGCAACATCTTGTGTGCACGTTTGGCGCCGGTTGTGAATTCAATCATGATTTTATAGTTGGAAAATGTGCAATCCTCCCATATACATTGGCAGGAAAAATGCGAACCCTTTGGAATTATCTGGATTTCTACATTAATAAGTCCTAACATTTGTTCTAATTTTTAACTAAGTCACAAGATCAGACAAACATAGTCTGCTTAAACTAATAACACACAAATCATCGTATTGTTCTTGCCTATATTGAAGACACCATTTAACCATTCACAGTGCAGTGTGAAGTAAGTCCCTACGTTAATGACTTCTCCAAATCTAATTGGAATCAGGAGTCAGCTATCCAAGGTGAATCAATCAGACTGCCCTATAAAACACTCTCAAATGTTTAGTTTTCTGTTCACAAGAAGCATTAGCTGATGTGAGTACCACTTCTCCAGACCCCCCCCCTCTCAGTCCCCTGATAATATGCTGCAATAATTTATTTGCCAGGCGACTAGGGATAATCTGAAGCATACCTATTCAAATGTTTCTGATGTTATGTTGTTTCCGATGTCAAGTTGATCCTAGGAGGACCCAAACCCTTGGAACATACTTAAAGGGGTACTTCACCCTACAGCTATCTGGAGGTGCTAGTAGCTTCCCCCAGACATTTGTAGAACAGTGAGATATGTTTCACCCATGCCTGGCTAGTGTAAGAGCAAGATTTGAAATTTCGCGGGGTATTTTCATACGATGACGTCACCGTGTGAGTCCAATGGACTTTGGAGATAGGAAAAATGAATGTAGG